>JASPKZ010007373.1:482500-759596 GCA_030220185.1 Diploptera punctata | reverse complement strand
GAGGAGAGGAGAGAGAGAAGAGATCTTCTTTTTTCTTCCCTATCGCTCTTTTCTTTCCCTCTCTCTCTTTTTCTCCCTCTCTCTTTTTTCTTCCCTCTCTCTCTTTTTTCTTCCCTCTCTCTCTTTTTTGTTCCCTCTTTTATTGTGTGGACTATTTGGTAGTTTTAAATGAATGAGTAAAAGGTAAGTAATGTTTTCAGTTCCGTGCAGTATGGAGAAGAATCAAGTCAACAGTGAGATGAAATAAAGTAAATTATGCATGGTGATTAATTATTTCGAGACCTTCCTCATTCCTGGCGTATCTTCAGATTTTATTAAAAGAAGTTCCTCTTATCCTTTTACATTCCTCATTTGTTCCATGCGTTCCGTTCAACGTTTTCACATATATTGTATGACTTTGATGTTTAAAAAAATGTTTTTCACAGTATCTTTAGATATATTGATCACACTCCATATATTTCTTTGTACTTGAAATGTAATTTAGAAGATACTTAAATTTTTTATCGTAATGTGCATTACCACTTATTTTCATAGATGCGGAGGTGTATTTAATTTCAAGGGACTCTTTCTGAGGATGTTGACCATCTGGAAAAAAGAGGTTGATAGTAGAGCACAAAAATAGTTTTGTTGATCAAGTAATGGTCAGTGGTAAAGGACTGGATAGAATTGCCAGAGGACTCTAGTCCTGGTAGAAGTTTCTGTAGCAAAAGCTATTAAGAATTGTGAGATTAATATATATGTAATGTGTGGGGATGATTTGGAGTTACTTTAGTGTGTGGTCCAAATTGGTCAGTGGTAGAATTGTGGATTGGAGAGCGTACGACTTCGGATTGAATAGTTCCGATAGAATTTTTTCCTAATAAAAACTTTAAAGTTATTAAATAAGCGGGCGATACAGAGTTATTTTGGTATACTGTTAGAGTAGGTCGGTTGTAGATCACTGGAATGGTAAACCAGAGATTTTTTTTTTATTTAATCTTGAGAGGAGCAGAAGTTTGTTTTTAAATAAAAATGGTATAATTTGAAATGATAGCGTATAATTTCACGGTTTGGAGTTTGTGTAGCATATGGTCATAATATCTTGGTGGTAATGCACTGGGTGGAAACTAAGAGGAAGAATTTTGTTTGTAATAAAAGTTTTTATTGAAATATATTAAGTACAGTATATAAATGTAAGTCTATGATTTAGGCTTTTTTTTTTGGGGTTGGTAGTCCCGTTAGATGAAATGGTATAGTATACTGGCAGAAATTCTTCTAGTAACTTGCAGGCAAAGGAAGTTGAATACTTTGATATAAAGCATCTAGTTTGGGAGTACAGAACTGGGAGGAAAAACTTATTTGGATTGAATACTAGTACTGTGAGAGGTGTATCTAATAAAAAATATAAGAGGGCGATTTTGAGTTACTGCAGTATTCTAGTGGTAAGGCATACTACTAGGAGTGGAGCGAAACTCGGATCCAATCCAGGTTGTAGCAGAAAATCTTTCTATGAAGAAAAAAAAAAAAAAAGTCGCGCGTGTAAGTAATATAAGAGGGTTGATTCGGAGTTAGTGTAGCAGGTCAGTGTGGTAGAGCACTGGACTACAGCGCGCGGAGTATCTTCGAGTCCAGGTCCGAGCATAAATTTTTGAAATAAAAAATAGAAGTCAGTATGTAATGTAAGTATATAGGTTGCGGCAGAAGTTTTTCTAATAAGGAAAAGTTAATTAAAAAATATAAGTGATGGTATAAGCTACATAAGAGGAAGATTCGGAGGTACTCTAGCATGTAGTCGTAACAGCTCAGTGGTAGAGCACTGGACTAGAAAGCCAGAGGACCTCGGATCGAATCCGGGTCCAGGCAGAAGTTTTTGTAATAAAGAAAATTAAAAAATATAAGTGAGGTATTAGGTACATAAGAGGAAGATTCGGAGGTACTCTAGCATCTAGTCCTAACAGCTCAGTGGTAGAGCACTGGACTAGAAAGCCAGAGGACCTCGGATCGAATCCGGGTCTCGGCAGAAGTTTTTCTAATAAAAAAAAATATTAAAAAATATAAGTGAGGGTATAAGCTACATAAGAGGAAGATTCGGAGGCAATCTAGCATCTAGTCGTAACAGCTCAGTGGTAGAGCACTGGACTAGAAAGCCAGAGGACCTCGGATCGAATCCGGGTCTCGGCAGAAGTTTTTCTAATAAAAGAAAATATTAGAAAATATAAGTGAGGGTATAAGCTACATAAGAGGAAGATTCGGAGGTAATCTAGGATCTAGTCCTAACAGCTCAGTGGTAGAGCACTGGACTAGAAAGCCAGAGGACCTCGGATCGAATCCGGGTCTCGGCAGAAGTTTTTCTAATAAAAAAAATATTAAAAAATATAAGTGAGGGTATAAGCTACATAAGAGGAAGATTCGGAGGTACTCTAGGATCTAGTCCTAACAGCTCAGTGGTAGAGCACTGGACTAGAAAGCCAGAGGACCTCGGATCGAATCCGGGTCTCGGCAGAAGTTTTTCTAATAAAAGAAACACATTAAAAATATAAGTGAGGGTATAAGCTACATAAGAGGAAGATTCGGAGGTAATCTAGGATCTAGTCCTAACAGCTCAGTGGTAGAGCACTGGACTAGAAAGCCAGAGGACCTCGGATCGAATCCGGGTCTCGGCAGAAGTTTTTCTAATAAAAAAAAATATTAAAAAATATAAGTGAGGGTATAAGCTACATAAGAGGAAGATTCGGAGGTACTCTAGGATGTAGTCCTAACAGCTCAGTGGTAGAGCACTGGACTAGAAAGCCAGAGGACCTCGGATCGAATCCGGTTCTCGGCAGAAGTTTTTCTAATAAAAAAAAATATTAAAAAATATAAGTGAGGGTATTACGTACATAAGAGGAAGATTCGGAGGTTCTCTAGCATCTAGTCCTAACAGCTCAGTGGTAGAGCACTGGACTAGAAAGCCAGAGGACCTCGGATCGAATCCGGTTCTCGGCAGAAGTTTTTCTAATAAAAAAAAAATATTAAAAAATATAAGTGAGGGTATAAGGTACATAAGAGGAAGATTCGGAGGTAATCTAGCATGTAGTCGTAATAGCTCAGTGGTAGAGCACTGGACTAGAAAGACAGAGGACCTCGGATCGAATCCGGGTCTCGGCAGAAGTTTTTCTAGTAAAAAAGTAATTAAAAAATACAAGTCAGCTTATATGCAATATAAGAGGAAGATTTAGAGTTAATTGAGTATCTAGTTGTGATAGGTGAGTGGTAAAGGACTGGGCAGTGAAGCCAGAGGTTCCTAGATCGAATCTTGGTAGTAGAGATGAAAAAAAAAAAAAAGAGAAATAAAAGTCTGGTGAATTGCAAGTTATGTGTTGTGATGAAATTTATGTTTATTTGTGTTTACATATATGTGTGAAAACTCACACACATGCTCATTTGTGATGCGGTGTGTGTGAATTGATTTGTACCATTGAATATATAGAATCACATATGCAAAGAATATTTAGAGATAATCTAAATTATGATCAGAAGTGCGCTGATACTAGGAAGTGTGTATATGTGTGAAGAAAGTTGAGAAACAGGCTTGTGCAAGCCTAGTACTTGTATGCGTGGGTTAGATTAAAAGTAATAAACAGTCTTGTGCAGAAGTAGTAGTTGTAAGTATGTGTTGATATGTACACGAAGATATATAAACAAAAAAAAGTATACCCGCAAGTATGTAATGTGGAATATTCATTGATCAAGGTGATAAACAGTCTTGTGCATACCTGGTACCTCTAGAGATAATATGCAAGATTGAAGATGATAAGAAGCGTTGTGCAGACACAGTATCTGTAAGCATGTAAGGACACATAGATGAAAGTATAATGAAGAAAAACATACATACATACATCCACAAGTATGGAATATACAGTGAATAAGGTGACGAACAGCCTTGTGCATACCTGGTACGTATAAGTATGTATGTAAGATGAAAGATGATGAACAGCCTTGTGCAGACATAGTAGCTGTAAACATGAAAGGACATATAGATTAAAGTATAGTAAAAAAAACATACACGGAGAAGTATGGAATATGGAATTACACTGATGAAGGTGATAAACTGTCTTGTGCATACGCGGAACCTATAATTGTACATGTAAGATTAAAGCTGATAAACAGCCGTGTGCAGACATAGAACCTGTAAACATAGAGAGAAGAAAATAAATACAAACATAATAAAAAAACATATACCTCCAAGTATACAATGTAGTGTATACTTGGTTAAAGTTAACAAACAGTCGTCTGCAGTTGTGCGCGCGAAAAAAAGTGGGACTTAGTATATATTTTTTCTTTTTATCAAAAAAAATATATACTAAGTCCCAGAGCAGAATGCATGCCAAAAGCAGGAAAAAATTGGCCAGGGCTTCCGCGCTTCCGGAGAAATGCAAGCAGAAAGGAGAAATAGATCAAATGCTGTAAAAATGCAAACAGAACGGCAAAAATTATACAAAGTTCCAAGGAACTGAGCATAATTTTGCCATTCTGCTTGCACTTCCACAACATTTGATCTATTTCTCCCTTCTGCTTGCATTTCTCCGAAAGACTTTGGAAGCCCTAACCAATTTTTTCCTGCTTTTGGCATGCATTCTGCTCTGGGACTTGTCTACAAGTCGATGGTCCAGAACCATACTGTTATAAGTGTATTATTTTGAACTCACGTTACGGGGTGAGTAACCTATCTCCGTAAGCATTGCGAAAATAGAACAGGAATCTTATATTTTGTTTCCTAATGACATCAATAATTGACATATGCAATTACTAATGCCAATAGTAATCAAAACATCAAATTCCTATTCCATTCTCTCAATACTTATAGAAATAGGACATTCACCACATAACATGAAATTCAAAAACACACTTAAAAAACAGTATGATTCTGGACCATCGACTGTCTATCCATAATTTAGTTGCACTTAATCAACACATGATATATTTGTAAAATTCCAACAAGTAAATTGAGCACAAAATTGTTTCACACAGATTTATACATGATATGACAACAACAATTTAATACATACACATTATGCACAGGCTCTTGTTTCCTAAATCTTTGCATTCTTCAATATTATCTAAAATGTGTTGTACTTTCGTTTCCAATTGTCAATGTGCAGAAAACATGCATCATCCATAGTGCAAATTCACATAGTTATGTTTATCTGAAGTATTTACCCTAATGAAAGCCCTACATCAACTTTCTCTTATATCACAACAATTTTAAATAACTACAAAATGACTAATAATTTTAACGGGACTCTAATTTTTTTTCCTTAATAAAATAAATGAAATGTCTTCACGATCTAACTAAATAATTTCAAAGGACTCAACAAATTATAATGAATTCTAACTTTCAATAGACATTACTAAAGATCTTCAAATGGACTCAAATTACTTGAAATATATTTAAAAAATTCTAATTATTATAAAAATACTTCAGATACATATCCAGGTTCCTCTGTCACTATGATTTACAGTTTCATTATTTACATTTGTATGTATGTATGTATCTGTATGTTTATCTAGATATATATAAACAAGAATGTACTCATTAAACACAGTAATCATGTAGTCATTCAAGTAGGTACCTACTAATTTATCTCAAGTAACTGCAGTCATTTAATTAAAGTCAGTATATTGTCATATATTAACTAAAGTCATCCCACAACAGCCCCTGGGATACTAGAAGGTTAATGCTCCCACTTTTTCTAGACAATCGGCACTTTACGTCACCCAGGTTGTCAGCACTGCGTGACGATCGCCTTTACCCCCAGAACAAGCGTCTGGTACTCATTTCCGTTACAGGCTGAGTCGACCCCAGGGCCATGGTGCCGCCAGAGGGTTTGCATCAGTTTAAAAATCCTGACCCAACGGGACTTGAACCCTCGACCCTCCGCCTTGTAGCTCAGTGCCTTAACTACTACGCTACGGCGTGCCCCCTACTGTCATATAATTACCAGTAAAGTAAAGCAATCCCACTACAGGCCTCTGAACGCCCTTCGAGTAGTAGGACATTAAAGCTCCCATTCTTTCTGGACAATCGGCACTTTATGTCAGCCGAGTTTTCAGTCCTGTCTGACAATAGCCTTTACCCCCACAACAAGCATCTGGTACTCATTTAGTTGTAGGCTCATTCGACCCCAGGACTATAGTGACGCCAGAAGGTTTCGGTCAGTTCAAAAATCCTGACCCCATCCAGACTCAAACCCTGGACCTTCCAGCTTCTACCACAGTGATATAAGTCCTCATTTAAGAAACTAAGTCTATAGTCATTTAAGTATACAGTAACTTAACCAGGAATTTAAAATCATTAAGTCATTTAGGTGATAGCCTATTCAATGTGTGTAGTCATTTTCGTATAAATATTGGTCCCTGAGTATAGTAATCACGGAATTTATTAAGTACTCATTTCCAGTATAACAATAGTACCTTAAGTATTCATCTACTCCCTCTTGTATATGTATTCCATGTATGACGTAAGCTATATATGATAATATATGTATGTTTGTACTCGTGTTCCATGTATGTATTTTAATGTATACACATCCCTATCTGTGAATGCATTTTTATGTATTAAATAGCCTATGCACAACATGTAACATATTAAATAAATCACTTGTCATATCACATAACATGTGCAAAACAATTTCATACTCAAATACAAACTCCACCATATATATGCAACTGATGCACTTATTTCATATTAAAACCCCAATAACAAATCATGATCTTTTTCTTTCCCAATATTACCTCCACTACAACTCTTTCCCAATTCATAATTTTTAACCCTACATCTATAAATTAACCTAATTACACTCTGTCTTATGAACTATTACCATTTTCAATTTACACTTCAAATATTTCTTCCAACTGTTTTGCATATGGCACTCTTCTCACCCAAGATTACACAATTCCTGTTATCATCAAAACAATAGCATTGTGCAATCAAAGAAAAAATAAGTGCCTTTTCAAATCTTCTTGCAGTATCATTCCTCACACCTCCTTCTCACAAGTAAAATCAAATCCAGCATAAAAAATACATTAATCTTTTTAGGCCCAAAGTACTCTATTTCCCATACAAAATTATAATATTTTAAATCTTCAAAATTCAAATAAATAATTGCCTTTTTAGACTGCAAAGAGTAAACAGCCCATATCAACAAAATATAATATCACACAACAAAACTTGCAAGAGATTTTTTTACTCTTTCTTTTCATTTTAACAGCCAAATTGATATATAATGTGTACAATTATGGGCAAAAAAAAAAAAAAAAAAAAAAAACTATTTTAACTTACCATATTATTCATAACAATGGGACATAAAAAGATTAATATTACACTAATTCATTCATTGAAACTTCATTTCAATACGACCTCATCTTAATTTCTGCTATTCATTAAACTTACCCTACTTAATATAAGTTCTTCACGACTCAACAATCAATCTAACTTCATTTAACATTTCTCATACACTCACCACATTTAAATAAACTAAAATAATAATATATATAAAACTATGTGTAGCCAAGTTAAGTTAAACACCACAATTAAAATCTATACAAAGTCCAATCTCTCAAAATAATTCCTTCATTTTACAATTTTATTCAATTATTTTATCCAACTAAATTCTAATTAGTCCATTATTATATTTCTAATATTCATTTCAAATTTTATAATTTACCTACACTTTAACAATTCAATTTAACTGAAATCGACAAGACATATGCCTCAAATTGTGAATGTACCAGGTACATCCAACCTTCTACTAAAAACACGCAAAACCGCCCAGTAGGCAGGCCAAGAATGATTTCGAAATATAACATTAAACACAACTTGAGATAAGTTTCTTATACACCGGATGATTTAAAATAAATTAACTCAGAATAGCGATATACGCATACCTTCTGTCCACGCAGCGGTCAATCTACACTTTCGATATGGCCAGTCCGTTAATTTAATCAAAAACTAAATTTTTAAAACTACTATCCTTCCAATCAATTCATAACTGCTCAACTTGGCAACACTGTATCCTTAAACCTAAAGCTTAATATTTAATTTCATTAGAGCTTGAAAATACAATTCTTCTATAATTTATATTCTGTTATATTAATTATATTAAACACCTCACATTCACTGCAATTTTTAACTTTTCTACCTTCAAATTCTGTAAACAAAACCTACTCGTCAAAACCTCATTTACATTTCAATACAATATTTTACGTTTAAATTATCACTATTTTCAAGCTCGTCTCTAATCTCTACAAAACAGAGAATTGAATAAATAGAATGCCAATGTCTCATCCAAATAAAATACATACATTCCAAAAAATTTGTAACATTACAGAAAAACCAGTAAAACTATTGGACAAAAACATATAAAACACGCAAATTTCGAGCTTAAAAAACGAAAAATTTCTCAAATGAAGATTGCTTCTACATTTTACAAACCTCTTTATTTATATCAGTCCGTCACAAATATATTTAACATCAAACTAACAATACTCTTAAATATATTTTTAAAAAATTGTGATTTAGAATTTAATCTTATCAAATTAATATTCCACAATTGGCATTCTTTACATTATTATTTTTATTACTATTAATGTCTTATACTTAAACGTAATGCTAGGATTTTGGCAGAAAAACTTGACACTCCACATAGTTTTCAACAATTCTTTCTCTGCATTATAAAACTTCACAAATTTCTAAACATCTCATTGTTTGTATAATCAATGAAAATCAAATTCCTTTCTCATTAATTGTAACAAAATTACACACCTAACATAATTTAATCTCTATCTAACTAAAAGCGTTTCCACAGTCAAGTTTCTCAGCCACATCACTCTATTGTTGATTCCAAAACTCAATATTTTACAAAATTATTCAATTCAAATATATTTCACAAATATTCCACGATTCATGTTTCTAAATGATTACACTTCGTTTTTTTAAACAACTAAGATCTTTAACCAAATTTTTACAAATTTGAGAACAACTTAAATCGCAGCTACAAATTTCATAACTGACGTTTCTATATTCTATACTTCAACAAAAATATCTTCTTAAATTCACTATTCAACAAACTTTTATTAATTCCAATTTAAATAACATCAAAGTTACCCTACATTGAAATTAACAGTAAGAATTGTGGAATCAACAACTTAACTAGAGAGCAGAAATATTAAATCATTCAAGTGCCATTTTACACCTTTGTATTGCACACTTCAAAACTTCATTTACTTTCATCTATCCATAATGCCATATCAGCACAATCTTCTTTACGCCTATCCTCTCATTTGTTAACAGTTACTAGACCAACTTTATCTAATTACGCTTATTTCCACAGAAATATCATTAACACTATGCGGTCAACATACCCGTCTAATGAGACACGTAGTAAGCAACTAAGATATTACTACAGTCAAGATCGGTACGTTTCCTTTCAGGCCTCTTTATTTAAGCGTAAAGATCTCTTGCGAGTTTGGAAACCTTCAGACTCAGGACCCACGGCTCAAAATGCCGCACGGAAGCCTTCGATTTTTCAATCCATCGGCCCCAGCCTGGTTTCAACCCGCGACCGTAGAAACCAGAGGCAAGGAACATAACCTCTAGTCCACCGCAAACGAATTTTACATTTATTTACATAATAAATAATGAAACCTCAAATATAAAACAATCTCAAAACGGTACAAAAACTAAATTTAAGAAATACATAGTTATCTCAAACGTATGTGATTCAAAGAATTCTCAATTTACTTCATGGCACACAATGGTATAATATCTCTGCTCTTTCAACTTATATATACTTATTAATACTTATATATAAATATTTCCCTCCCCCCCTTTCCCCCCTCCAAAACACATCAGTTGCATATAAACCTTTGAGTTTGTACTTGTTGGAAATTTACAAATATATCATATGTTGTTAAGTGCAACTAAATTACAGATAGACTCCTGATGAGCAACAGGTAGTAGGAGACACATTAAGTAGCAGTTCACCAGCACACCAACTCAAGATACAGCTCAGTCGCTCACAAGCAGCCACTCATTGCTTTGGGCACAGTATCCCTGCCAAATTTAACTTCATTAGACACAGCCACTTTTTTTTTCACTACACTCCTTCCAGATATTTTTATCCCACCTTCAATATTATCCGTACTAACACATAAATACCACAAATCTCCGTTCACCTATCACGATACAAATTCTACAACATCGAAAATACAATATATCTTCCGTCGTTTAAGATAAA
The DNA here is from genome assembly GCA_030220185.1 of Diploptera punctata. Classification (NCBI taxonomy): domain Eukaryota; kingdom Metazoa; phylum Arthropoda; class Insecta; order Blattodea; family Blaberidae; genus Diploptera; species Diploptera punctata. The sequence goes on along the minus strand of JASPKZ010007373.1, from coordinate 749,340 downwards.
TTCTTTAAATTAAATCCTATTACTTTACTGTTTACTTTTACGTAATTTTATTTCATTCTACAAGTTCTAAAATATATCTCATTTATGTTACAAAATAAAATAAAAATACTATAGGCCCTACTATCTCACAACTTTCGAACCCCGGGTTCAAATCTTCGCCTATTTCTACATCCCTAAGGTCTCCCAATCATTCCCTGTATAATTTAATTCCCTCAAATCATCGTTAATGTTATTCTCCCAACACATTCTAGACTACATGATTCTAAATTTCATTATTATTCTACGTAATTTCGATAATAAAACTTATATTTTTTCAATATTTATCATCACTCCTATATTATACAAATATCCGCATTAATGACACTAATATAATAATTTCCAATAAATGCCTTAAAAACTTGAAACATCCCACATTTCTAGACAACCGATACAAGATGCCACCTAACTTATCGATCATTCATCACGACTGCTTTCAACTCCCAATATAATACTCTACTCATTTCTTCTCACGAGGACTTCACCCGAAAACCACAAGATTTACACTAGCTTAAAAGAAACTGACATCGGAACTCGAACTCGCGACCTCCTAACATGCTCCCTATTGCCTTAACCAACTTCGCCTTCGTATGTCCCTAATTCCTAATTTTTTTCTTCATTTATCCTATCCATTTTCTAACGATTAAAAATTCCATCCGGCTGCCCATTCTGAGCCTTTCTGCTATCCAGTAATAACCACTTCACAGACTCTTCCTTCCTCCAACTTTCGAATTTCTTTCCGACCTAAATTTGTAACTATCGCATTGTAACTTCTCAAACACCTCCTACATGGCTGTGCCCAATAAATCGTTACAATTCCAAAACATTTTTTATGTGCTAAGTTATCATAATGACACAATTGCCATTTTGATAACACATTTAGTGCCCACAGCACAACACACTTGTAAACAACTGAGCAGTATCTGTAAAAAATGCAAGTTGATATGGTAAACTGCACTTATAAAAATTAATTATAAATTAAAAGGATAAACATGGAAACAGAGTAGGTTCAGCATTCTGCACATTCACACATAACCGCCACCACCAAAACTACAGTTGCAAGTTCACTTCAATTCTGCATAGTTCAAACAATTTCATTTCAAATATACCATTTCATCAAACTAAATGTATTTAACAATGCGATAATAAATAATATAAAATGTATCTATATTACACTGTAACCACTTCCCATTTCTGCAATTTTTCTCCCTCATTATATAACACGTTAAATTCTTATTTTTTCTGTTATTTTTTCCTGCTTCATTAATTTTCCTCCTTAAAAAATTATTTATTTCATTGTAGTTTCAATTCTCCCTACACCCAACGTCTCTGCGACACTCAAGTCGCGCGGGACATATCAAAATTCCTACGAACAGATAACCAACTTAAAGAAAATAAATAAATTTAATTGAATTTACATTTTCTATCCCTTACTTTTTTATATTTCATTCGTTAAATTCCATATAATTACTGTATTACACATATTATGTAATAATTTACGCTTATCGTCACTTATCTTTAATTCAACCTGGTTGAATGCTAGTCAACGCCTCTACCATGTAAAATAAAACTATCAACACCACAATTTTATTATTAAAATAATATTTTCATAAATTATAAAACGTACTGTAGAAAACCGCATTTACTAAATCAAATTTTCATTTCACAATGCACATAAACATTTTATCATAACTCAACCTCGATAACCCAAACGTACCTATCTCTTAAATATGTTTAATTCCAATATCATTACTTTTAAAGTACGGCCTACAAATCGTATCTAAAAAAAATCCTTCAAATTTAATAAAACTAACTCAACAACTTATCAAACACGTTAACGTTCCATTCGCTAAGGCCCTCCATCCCTTCTTATCCTCACTCTATTCAATTCATGTATCTGGCAACTATTTATTTACTATCCATCCTAATTTTACCCTCCCACCTATACATACAACGTCCTAATTATATTTTCCAAAATATTTTCACAATCAACAGTTTCTAATATAAATTATCAAAAATTTCTTTTAACCAATTATCCAATTAACTTAAAATCGCGGTCACGGCAATAAACCATTATATAAACCGAAATATAAGTTGATAATTATGATAAGTTAAAAAATCAAAATATTTCATTCCTACACTATTTTCTCCCAATACACAACCTCGCTAACAAACCTATTAAACTATCAACAACGTTATAAAATTTAACTTAACAATTGATCCATTTTAGACTTTCCTATATAAATTACCCTTTCATACGTAAATGAATCAACCCTGTTCTAATTATATCCGAGAAACCCAATACCATATATTACTTAAAACATTTATACGGAAATATAATTCAAGTCCCTTATCATAAATAACTTTCTTCCCCACTCCTCAAAACACGAAAAACACAATGTAACTATCACATCCCATAATAAGTTTAACACCCATGATATGAAACCAGAAAAAATATAAATCCCTAATATTTGAAAACAAGCTTCTCTTAATTTTTTTACAAGTTTTAACACACTCCAACAAAAAGCATATTCCACTTTGTAATCTGTCAGAATTTAAATGAACTTGTCTCTCGCTACAACACATCAAACTAACAACAAAAAGTAAAACAATCACATAAATGTTACCCGCACACAACAAACATACACCTATACCTCAGACACACGCACATTCTACAACGCGTTACATAATGCCCACAAAACATTAACTCATTCAAGCCATAGTCATTTCTAACTTTCTCCATAAATTTGAGCCTTATTTCTCTCTCTCTCTCTCTCTCTCTCTCTCTCTCTCTCTCTCTCTCTCTCTCTCTCTCTCTCTCTCAGTCGTTTATTCTTTTCTATTTCGTACCATATTTCCTTCTCACTTCTTATCTCATTAACTTCTTCGATGACATCACTACTTCATTCATGTACGCTACATTCATTCATACATCATATTACGCGAAAAACTTAACAACCAAAAATATGTTTTCGCTCACATAATTCAGAATAAAATCTTACATGTGTCATAAATGCGTTTTCAAAATTTTCCTTCTCAGAAAGTCATAAATGCAATTAAACTATGTTTCAACAAACAATAACTTCTTCCAAAACTTTATGAAAATATCGATAATACAAACAAAATATTTTCATAAATATGCCCGTTGTCGACTATCTCACCCACCCCTCCTCGTACCAATATTCCTCTCTACCTATTTCACTCCTTAATTCATCACCTAACTCACTAAAAAATCTCCTCTAAATCCATCCCCAATACACTGTACATCTCCAACTCAATTCCTACTTCATCTACAAATGGAACTAACATTATTTCAGTCAATTATAAAATGATTAATTAATAAATTTATAGTACGCTTACTTATGAAATTCCAAAACGCTGTTGGTACTAACTCAAAAAAAATCCCAAATAAAATCATATTCGTTGGCACACAGAAACTAAATTGGTGCCTCATCAAAACCTACCGTCCACGTCAATAAATCTACCACCTGCCATCTCCTCTATTTTATCACTAACAAAATGAATCACCGAATATTTGCCTCACTGCTACTATCGAACCCGAATCTTCATAACCGCAAAGTCATACACTCTCGTTACATTCCTTATCTAACTCGTGTTTTCAAATCGTTTCCTGTATCGCAAATTCATAATATCCTTATCCTTATAATCATTATCCATTTCAATTTTATAGCAAACATTTATTATTCCTATAATAACTGCCTAACTGTGCAATATGCTAACATATTTTACATCATCCCGATTTCACTGTTATGAAGGTAATTATTAACTCTTTCTCCGTTACCTACCACCGCCAATCAATAATACATAGCCCTATATGCTTACCGAACCTAATTAAACAAACTGTGGCCTGTTACCAAGTCTCAATCAACACCGCGTAACTGACAATCCAATCTATTGGTAATTCATTTTCAATTCCGGCATTATCTTTCGTGGAATAATCCATGATCATAAAAAAAAACAGTACCCACTCACTCACTCCCTCGCATTTAATTCATACAATTTAATTTAACACACAAATTAGCTAAAAATACTCTACTCATCACAATCAATTCCTTAAATAGGGTTGCCAACTTTACTTCCAACATCCAAATTATATACGTAATTTAGAAACTAAAAAAAATAACTAAATATTTTCATAACGTATTATAAAACCAAAACTGCATTACATATTTGAAACTAAATACCGTTTAACTATGAATCTTCACAATATTTAATAAAATTACATTTAAAATACGATTAACTTAACCTCCTGAAAAACTCCTTACTTTCAACGTATCAGTAGTGAAATCTTGTTAAGAGACCTGATAGTAAAGTCCAGATATTACATTTAACTTCACGGATGGTAATAACAAAACAACCCTGCACTATCTTGAACCAATCAATTTGTGAAAAAAATACAATATTTCGTTTACATGGTAATAACCAAACGGTTTATGATACCAAGACATAGTCCACAACTGTGGTACTTGGGCTCATTCAAGTTTCAATCAGGTAATACATTTTCTTACGGAATTTCGGCCAAGACGAAACCAAGTGCCCATCCCACAAAGTAACCAAACTTACAATAATTAGCGGGTTCAAGTTAAGAAATCCTCCAAAACCCGCTGGGGACACCTGTCATGCTGACCATGTATCACTTGGACAATAATAGTCCACATATCTAATTAAACATATGTGCATGACAGGTCAGGAGCCGGTTGATACACCAAGGGTCTTCTAGACCTGTTGGACATTGTTATTCCTTATTCATACCATTTCACTTAACGCCTAGCATCGTTACCATAACACAATTATTTTACTTGTCATAAATCTACAATACAGTTTCATTTCACTTCCCAGTCCTTAAAAATCCATCAGGCCTATCTCGACTCGACTTTCAGCCCACGAACCTTTGTCAAAATAATTTAAAGCGGGCTGATCAAGGATAAACATTTTCCTATCACCTACTTGTGGGCCTACAAACAGCAAAAGACTCAACAAATATCCTCTTAACCCATTCGCTTCACAACACGAGGTACACTCCCTTAACTCTGCCTGTTATATATTTCGTAATATTTTGTACATCCTTTGGCAGGATAATCATTTCTTAACATTTATGAATAATAGAGGAATGTGTTTCGGTCTTTACCCTTATTGAGATCTCAAGTACCGTTATATTTTCTTCGTTTTGACTGTCTGCAAACAGACAATATAATTTACGGTGATTCGAATTCAGTTTTTGGGGAAATGTATCGAGTATTTAAACTTGAAGCGAATTGGTTAAAATTACACCTACTGCACAAATTTGTGCTCAGGCGAAAAATCTCCTCTCTCTCTCTCTCTCTCTCTCTTATAATAAATAACTAATATCATCGACTTTGCAGTGACAGCAACCACTTCAGTTTATTTTAGCTGTTTACATATTTCCTTTCATACATTTATTTTACAATTTCCTACACAGCGTCACCCGTATGGCAAAACTTATCATACAATAAATTAAACCACAGTTTCATATCAAACATTTGGCAACCCTATTTTTTTTTCGCAAGTATCTACAACACAACAAAATCTACACATTTTCAGTCACATCACAACTTCATTCTACAATCACACAACACAGGAAAAGTTACAACTCTTATTTAGATTCTTTCAAAAATCTTAACTCATGAATATATTAATTTTTTTATATCATTCTCCATTGCATCAATTCTTTCTCTAGGTTAGACTGAGTTCTATATTTTGAACGTTCTCCTACACTATTTTGCTTTATAACATTTCCTTCTTCGGTCTGGTATTAATCTATTATATTATGTTTCATTTGCATCATTCTCCATTGCATTAATTCTTTGTGTGTCAAAATGCGTTTTATATTTTTAAACTTTCCACTAAATTTGTTTCGTTTTACATTTTTTCCTAATGCCTTTAATTGCCTTCTTCAATCCAGTAATAATCTATTCTACATTGTTTTGCCTACTTTAGTACCACTTGTATTATTTTATATTTTTTTTATTTGTTACAATTTATTTTATGTCCTGAAACTGACTCCTAAATGTATATATATTATTTTCTATCTTCCTTTAAATAAAACTTTATAACTCTATACGTATTACTTCTGTAACCGAACTGCACCCGAGCACGAACACTTCCTCATTCGTTTGTCGATACTATTTACAACATTCATTTTTAAATAAAATTTATTCTCATTCTTAAAAATTATCGCGTCCCAAATCCCTTAATACTATCCAACATTCTCTGAATTTGTATTATTATCCTTATAATGATAAAAAAATAATATTACTATAAGAAGAAAACTCCAGCCCACTATTCTAATTAATAATCTAATTTCTCCTATAACATTATTAGAAGCAGCGCCTGCCATATAGAGGATCTCAATAAAAATCATCATAAACACATTCTTAGTATAAACGGAATCAAACCTTTCACTTTCCAGCCTGTAGCGGACTTATTACATGTTTCAATCCTATCCTCTATAATTCACGTCCCTCTATACATAGTTTACGTTATTCTCCCATCTCATTCTTCGCCCCACTATTGAAATATTTCCTTCTGATTTTTATAAACCATATTTCCACGTACTTTCTTATTTCCTTTTCCTACCATTAGGTCTGCCCACCGTTATCTACCATACTTTTTTCAGCTTCCCCATAAACCTCGTACAGCTCACTCTTATCGAATATTCTCTATTAACCTCTCTTTCGTTAATTACTTTCCCTAAGCAATTTATTCTCAAATACTGATATTCTGTCCTCCTCTCTTAAAGCAAGATACCATGTGTCGGATCCATGGAAAAATCATCATTTTACATATTTTTTCGTTTAACATTTTGTTAAAATGTTGTAATAGTCCCCATAGTTTCTAAAATCGATCTAACTAACTCACTGGCTCCATCGAACCCATAAGATCATGGTCATGCGGACATCAGCTCTCCATATATCCCTATCCCGAGCTAATGTTTTCCAAACATCCCCTGTGTAATCTACTTCCCTCAAATCATAGATAATCTTATTCTCCCACCTCATTCCTGGTTTACTAACTCGGCGTTTTCCCTCTAGTTTTCCTATAACAAGCTTCCATGCACGTGTTTCACCCCCCACATGTGGCACATGTCCTGCCCATCGCAGTCTACGAGACTTAATTGTTTTTATTATATCTGGCTTCCTATACATATAATGTAGCTCACTATTATGTACTTTTCTCGATTGTCCTGTGCTTTCATCTCTTTTTGGCCCTAAAATGTTCCTAAAAACTTTATTCTCTAATATTTCTAGTCTTCTTTCCTCCCTTAAACTAAGAGTCCACGTTTCGCATATATGTATTATAACTGACACAATAACTGTTTTATAATATTTTTAGTTTAACGTTTTTTGAAAGGATTTGCCCTATGTTTAATTTCATTTAACTATTTTCTTAAATATGTAGTACATATTTATAGAATTACTTCTTTTTAAATTACATTTAGTATTTTTTCAATTACGAGTGTGTTATTCAATTCGTGTAAGAAATATTTTTATATGAATATTCCATTCTAACATAAAATATCACCTAATAAACATTTTACTAAACTCGACAATCAGAAAAATCGTCAATTCAAAACACCAACAAATTAAACTGAAAATTGTACCCATTATTCATGTAACCTATGTCGAAAATTCAGCTCATTGTAACTTTTCCTCTCTCTTTCACACTCACGCAAACACATACACACAAATACATCTCTCTACGCTACAAACATATAAAACATATGAAAAGAGAATTTCTGTAGCAATGTAAAAAATATTTACAAAATATTAATTTTACTATTTACTTTCATTGCTTTATTTCTAATGTAATTCTAGGTCCTAATGCAACCCATTGCCTTCCTTCTTTTGTTTGTTACTTGACGATATGTTGATACGAAAACTGACAAAACCACGTATGGCTTCTTGCCCGTGCGATCCATATCTACGTTATTCTCTTTTGTACAATATATTTCATCTACATAAAGCCGTACCGATACTGAACACCTATCAACATTACCGCCCCTCCATTTTCTTCAACACTGCTGGTGCTCTTAGTTACCATATTTTCTTCTGATTCCGAAGTTCGTGACTTCAGACCCTGCCGGAGTAGATACACTTTACAGGACGTAAAAAGCATCACCAAACGTAACTTTAGAATATAAATAAGGTTATCCGACAGATAAAGAATCTTGACCCCTGTAAAATAAAACACCTCTCAGCGAAACGTAGGCAGTTTCACGCGCCCACAATTCTGCTCTCTCCTCATCTATACCCACAATCCCATTTTCCTCTCACACTAAACGCTATACAAAATAATTCCTTCTTGCAGACCCTACAAGCCTTCATTGACTCCAACCCCCTGTAACTGAAGACATTTTCTTACGCAATTTCCATCCACTGTGAGGCAGTGTCCACAAAGCATTGTAAGAAATTTCGGTAGCTACGATAATATCGGTCTCTGTCTTTTAATCATTTATACTCCTTGCTTCTAGTCCCGACGTTTCTGGTTTCAAATCCGACAAGATACACGCATTTTAACATGGAAAAAATCAAAGGCACAAGTCCCCCGAGACGGATTTTAAGCCGCGAGTTCCAAATCTGAAGACCTTCGAGCTCGTAAAACAAGCCTTAATTAGTGCTTCTCAGCAAAAAAATTAATCGGTCCTCCCCATCCGAGTAATAGTTTTCTTCCCTACTACATGCTACATTGAGGCCATGGACTAACCCCATGTCACTCACTGACATATGTAGCTAAATAAGTAACTAAATTAGCTTGGTCAAGAAACTCCCGTTAGAGAGCACCCGTGTCCACACGTAACGATTATAATAAATAGTGGCTCCAGAATGGGAAAAAATGCATAACGGCAGAGGGATCCGACATACTGACACATGTCACCCCTTTATTTGCTGCATCATTGTTAACATATGTGATTAACACGTGTCAATGTAACACTGGTAGACGAGTGATCTTCTACGCCTATACCGTTATGCAGTTTCATTTTTCTTAAATACAAACTTCCACGCCTAATTTTAAACCTTACATTCCATGTTCTCCATTTACATTACTATTCTATTTATATTTAACGATAGTGCTATCAAAAATGCTAAAAAAAAACAATAAAATAAAATAACGCACTTTATCGTAACCAGGATTTGAACTCTGTACTATCTTAACCCAGCTCTCAAATTCTGTTTAAGTTCTATCCTAAATGATAACTAACTCACTGGCACTATCGAACCTGTAAGTTCAAGGGGGCGCGGACATAAGCTCTCCATACATCCCTATCTTCAGATAATGTTTTTTCTAATCATCCTCTGTATAATCTACTTCCCTCACATCATGGTATTGTTATTCTCCCACCTCATTCTTGGTCTACCAACTGAACGTTTTCCTTCTGGTTTTCCTACAATCTTCCATGCCCCTTTTTCATTCCCCATCCGAGGCACATGTCATGCCCATCGTACTCTACCAGACTTAACTGTTATTATGTCTAGTTTCCTACAAACATATCGAAACTCGCTGTTTTCAAGTCTTCTCCATACGCCTATCTCCTCATCTGTCTTTGGTCCAAAAATTTGTATAAAAACTTTATTCTCAATTATTATTAATGTTTTATGCTCCCTTAAACTGACAGTCCATCCTTCACATCCATATAACTGGGAGAATAACAGTTTTATATAATTTTACTTTAACGTTTTTTGAGAGAAATTACGCATCCAAAATTACCGACCAATGAAGACGTATCGTCACTGCACCTACGTTCTGCCCAAATTTTAAATGTAGGCCCTATAGCAAACCCAACGTAACTTATTTTAAATCAACCTTATAAATCCCCACCACTAAAATCGTCCCTTTTAACGCTGAAAAAAATCTACCCCTCAACCTAACTCACGTCATTTACGGTCAGTTTCACCAACAGAGGTAACTGTATTACGCCAGTTTTCCCCATATATAGTACATAGCTTAAACTGGAGTAATACACTTTTACTCCTTAGGTTACTAAAAAAACAACGTCTTTCCTGACTTCGACCACGTATTAAACCGTAGCAATTCATTCCATTCCCAACGCCTTCCAAACAATACTTCGCCTTCCCATATAGCAACTGTTTATCAGTATTATTTTTATTCATACTTCATTCATTGAAAAATGTTTTTCTTTACATACTCTCAAAAATTCTCTTTTCATTCCTACATCTACATAAACAAGCACATACATACATATACACTGAAAGATCATGAGTTACTCAGAAAAAATTGGTAAGCAATTTAAAAAAGTATTACACTTTTTGAGATGCAATTTCATTACCTTATTTACTTATTTTACAAAATTAAAATTATCATTATTCATGGCAATAACACTTATTAATTTCCTAATTAATTATACCGTTTTTAAAATGATTAAATATCAATTTATCGTACTTATATATCCTTGCCTCTGGTCCCGACGGTCGCGGGTTCAAACCCGGCCGGAGTCGATGGATTTTTTCGGGTGGAAAAATCCAAGGAGCAAGTCCTCCGGGAGGGACTTTAAGCCGTGCGTCCCGAGTCTGAAGATTTTCAGGCTCGTAAAAATCCTTAAACCTGAATGAAAAGGCCTCTAAGCAAAATTTACCGAATTTTCCCGTCCTAGTACTACCTTGGTTTCCTAGATGTCAGTATGAGGCGGAACGCTGACCACGTACCACTCAATATGACATCTATACGAAAACAAGTGTAACTAAAATTAGTATCGTTCAAATACTTCCCTGTAGGGGGAGAGCGCCTAAATCTCTGTAAAGGGAAAACATAGGCTTACAATACAAAAAAAATATACACGAAAAAATGACTAATGAAGCATGTGTCTGTATTTCTGTGTCTACTATAATTCTAGCGGCAGTTTTTTTAACAAAACTCCTTATATAGAAATAAATTAAAATTAAGAAAGGCATGGTTGGTAACCAGAAAAATAAAATCTGGGGCATTCGTTTTAAAATCGTTCTGTCGGTCGAAATTTTCGATTTTTCACAATAATATGCTCCATGTGTTACTCAAATTAAAGCAGAAAACCATTCATCGAAATATCTGTGCAATCTAACCATTATATCTATGGATTTTCTGAAACCTTCCAAAAACTCTTTGTGGCGAGATAACGCTACAAGATCCATAGCCTACCAGTCGGTTACTGATCTCGCATCCACTCATACATCTACAATATGAGTGATTATGCATTTAGCACGCTTAGTCCTCAAATCGCCAAGAAAGTGTACACATATCTGAACACCAAAACAATGAATAATTTTGATCTGAAGTTACTACTAATTAATTCATATAAAGCTCCAAATCGCAGGTTCCAGTCCCAATATTATCAGAATTTATAAAAAAAAAGTGAGTGTTCTTTTTTTCGTAAAATAGTCAGACTTTTTCCATTAAACAATCTGTTTTTCTTAAAATCCCATTCCTCTTTTTTCCTAAAAAAAGTCAGTACAATTACTTATAAAATTGTCTGTACAATTTTTCTAAAATAAAAGGCAGGCCAATTTTCGCAAAAGTACAAATGTCCCAAAGTTAATTGTTTAAGGGTCAAATTTATTTAAAGTCAAATACTATTTCAACAATTTTTCAAAATTCCAAATTTTCCCCAAGTTCATTTTTTCACAGGTCCAAATTCCTCTAAATTAAAAATCCCTATCCAAATGTTCATAAAGTTTTCATTTCTCAATGGTTCAAACTTTCGTAAGTTTAACATTCGCAAGTCAAGGAGTACAAACCATCTAAAGTCTATTTATTCTAAGTCCCAACTTAAAGGTCCAAATTTTATCTAATCTCCTTTCCCAAAAGTCCTCACATTTTTGAAACTACAAATTATTAAATTCTTTCAAAATCTCAAAGTCCGAACTTTCTAAAGATCAGAACATTTTATTTTCTTTTTTCTTCATTTCACACAAGTCTAAATTTCCGTATGTTAATGACAATCATCATCATCATCATCATCACTCCAGGGATTAGGCAATTGCCCGTTCCAACTTCATAATGCATCAGCCCAACGTCTTCTAGGTCTTCCAACATGCGTCTTCCTCTTGCTTGATAATTTCTTGCTAACAATGCATATCTCGCGTTACTCATTCCATCCACGTGAACAATCCATTTCTGTCTGTAATTCGTGACTTTATCCAATAAAGGCTGTACTTTCAATTCTTCTCTTAGATCCTCATTTCTTATTCTATCAAGTCTTGTACATTCTTTTACTTATCTTAGGAACCTCATCTCCGCCGTCTGTATTCTATCCTTCTGTCTTTTCACTGGAGCCCAAGTTTCACATCCATACAATATTGTGGGAACCGCCATAACATTATACATTTTTATCTTGGTTTCATTTCTAATTTTATTTTTTAATGTTCTCTGTATTGTTCCACACACCGTCTGAAATTTATTTATTTTGGAGTCAATATCTCTTTCCACATTGTAGCCAACATCACAGCCCAAATATTTGAAACTAGACACCTGTTCTATACTTTGATTTTCTAAAATAATTTTGGATCTCTTCCTCTAAAAGCCATGGTCTTCGTTTTCCTTACAGAAATCTTTAGATCGTATAATTTCTTCTTCTTCTTCGGCTTTCCCCCACTTATAGGTTTGCCGTCTTCAGTTTCCATTTATCTCTATCATTCCAATCTCCCTCTTCCAAATTCCTATCCTCCATTATTCTTCTGACGTAGGTTTTCCATTTCCATCTTGGTCTACCACGTTTATTTCTTCCAGGGGGTGACCATTGGTATATATTTTTTGGCCATCTTTCATTTTCCATTCTTTGTACATGGCCATACCATTTAAGCGTTTGATTTTCAATCCTCTTAACAACAGATATGGTGACCTTCATTTCTCTCCAAAGAAATTCATTTCTTATTTTATCCTGTCTTGTTTTTTGGAGGCTTCTTCTAAAATAATCGAATTCAACTGTTCTAATTTTATTCTTTTGTAATTCCGTCAAAGACCAAGTTTCGCTTCCATATGACAAAATATTCTGTATTATGCTCTTATAAATTTTCATTTTAGTTTCCTTTCTAATATTTTTGTTCCAAATTACTCCATGTAATGTCTTTGTTGAATTTTTTGCCATTGCAATTTTAGCCTGTACATCTCTCTCACAGGTACCGAAACTTGTAATTATTGACCCAAGATATTTAACAAATTCACATTTTTTTATTTTCCCTATTTCAAGTATGAGGTCATCCACATCCTTTCCCAAACACATATATTCTGTTTTCTATAAATTTATATTCAGTCCCCATTTTTTATATTCTTCCATTAATTTATTTATCATATATTTCATATCATCTTCATCCCCTGCAAAAATTATTTGATCATCTGCAAACAACAATGAATGCAGTACTTTTCCTCCTATAGGAATACCCATTTCAGAACATTTTTTATATTATATCGTATAATTTACATATTTCATTTCATGCATGCATTGATTTCTGTAAGTCGTCTTCATTTTTCTGTATTATGATTACATCGTCAGCAAATAGAAGATTATTTATGCACACTTTATTATCCATTCTTATTCCTGGATTCACTAAAACTTTCCATTTATTTAAAATACCGTCTATATATATATATTAAACGAAGTGGGTGATAAACTACATCCTTGTCGTAATCCAGTATTTGTTTTGATTTCATCTGTTCTTTTGAATCCGGTATCTATAATTATATTTGTGTCTTCATATAATTTCTTTATTGTTTCAACAAGGCACAGCGGGTTTCCTTTCATTCGTAATATTTCCCATAATTCTTGTCTGTTTACTCGATCGAAGGCCTTATCCAAATCTATAAATCCTATGTGAGTTTCTAAGTTATGTTCTCTTCTCTTTTCTATGAGTTCTTTCAGTGTAAAGACATTGTCTATACATGACCTTCCCTTTCTGAATCCACTTTGATTTTCACTTATTATTACCTCTGTTATGTTTCTCCATCTGTTATTTATTATTTTCGTATATATCTTGTAGCCAGTATTCATTAAGCTAATCCCTCTCTAATTCTCGCAATTTCTCCGGTCTCCTCTTTTGAATATATTCTTCACAATTGCTCTTTTTCCAAGTGGTTGGAATCCCATAGGTCTGCCAACATATATTAATTAGATGAAGTATTCGTAGTTTACACAATATTCCACTATATTTCACTAACTCCATATTTATATTATCGAATCCTGTTGCTTTCCTATTCTTAGTGGTTTTCAAAGCCATTTCTAATTCATTTATGTCTAATACATCAATATTTTCCACTTTTATTTCTTCCTCATTGTTCTCTTTTCCTTCAATTTCCTCCTTTTTCCAAAGTTTTTCATAATCTTGGATCCATTCTTGTTCTGGGATTATATTCAATCTGCCAGAATCTTTCTCAGTCTGATTTAGATGTTTCACTAATTTATAACCTATTTCTTGTCTTCCATACATATCATGTTCTACTGAGCTTATAAATTTATCCCATGACTCCTGATGGGTTTTCGTATAATGCTTTTAGCAATTCTCCTTTTCATTTTATATTCTTCATAAGATTCTTCTGTTTTCAGTCGTAAGTATGTATGATATGCTTTTTGTTTTTCATTCACTGCATTTTGTATATTCGCATTCCAAGTTCTCAAGCCCTTCCTATTTCTTATTCTATTTTTCTTTCCTAATATCTCATTTGCTGTTTTATGTATTACATGACAATATTTCTCTAATTACAAGTTCAACAAAGTATACATTTCATAGAATTTGTTTTTCGCAAAATCTATGATATAATTGCCAATATATTATAGACGGAAAAAATCAAAATCTCCAAATTTTATGAAAACTAATTACTTTGAAGTACATTAACAAATTATTTCAGTATCTTGAAAATAATATATCTCTTTCAAATATAATATGTGAAATATTTATCACATTTGTACTCTTACACATATTCGCATAAATCTTAAACATAACTTTATCAAATGCTTGTGATCAGATATGTGTGACTATCTTCATGCGTAAGAAATTGCATCTCATATCAATAAACTGCACTCATTTTCCCTGAACACTCAGTCACTCACAGCAGATGGAATCTCATCTGTACAAACTCTGGCCTTTTTTTTAAACATCCTAAAGTGATTTTCTTAAGGAGGTGAAAGCTGTTTAATATCCCTAGCCACAATAGTTATATTCTTAAGTATTCCTCAATATTACATTCATCTCATCATCACAGTTCTTCGAATCAAGTTACCTTCATATAAGCAAACTTCTGAAAGTTCATACAGCTCTTTGTTTTTTTGATTTTTTATTTTTTAACTAATCTTCATTTAAATGTTTAAACTAATTTTAATTTCAGTTAAAAGATAATCTAATTTTTATTTCGATTTTTTTTTTAAATTTCAATCTAATCTTTATTTCAGATTTTTAATTTCAATATTTTTTATTTTACTTTGTTACTTTTTTATTTATCTAAAATTTAATTTTGTTAATTACAAATATTTCTGTAAACTTTTCTGAATCTTGAAAAATTTTAAGTTTTAATTTTTATAATTTTAATTTCTAAAATATTTATATATTTATATAATTCTGTAAAAAATAAAATATGCTCCTAATACTGTTAAAATGTATAATTCTCCTTTAAACCTAAATAATCCTTCAAACTGTAGCCCAGAATTTTAGCAAGCATAAGATCAGTCTAATGTTGCTCTGTTCCAGGGTCTTTCATGTCCTTCAGCTAATCAAACATGTAATTTCTCGTTTCTTTAATCTCTTTGTATCCTCTCCTACAAAAATTTACTAATTAATTTTTTTATTTTCAATTTATTTTCCCTACAACATTGAACCTACAGATGTATTCACTATATAATATTTCTCTATTTTCGAAATTATTTATTCATTAATTTCCCTAGAAACTATTTACCCACTTAAAACTGTAACACTAAAATAAAAGCCCATCACTAAACAAACATTGAAGTGAAAATATGTACTGTTTAAAAAAGATTTAACTTTTATTGAATAAAAATTGTGTATAATTGTTAAAAGTTTTGATTCAAACACATACGTAACATTTTTACATTAAACAATTGAGCAAATATTACCTCAAAAATGTTAAGAATAAAATATTTATTATTTCCCAAAAATAAATTTTTACTTGATGATAGAAATCATTTTGAACACCGGACATTTTTAACAAGTATTTAAAAATGCAATAATTATTAAATAATGATATAAAAATTTAAAAAATTAAAAATTATAAAAAAGTTATTTATATGCAAAGAATGAAAATATGTTTTTCAAATATACAAACGCACAAAAAATAATATGAAAAGGTACAAGAAATTAAAAAAATATATAACAAAATATTAAAATACAAAATATATATATATATATATATATATATATATATATAAATATAAAGATACTATTCTTTTCTTCAATGACTTCTAAAAGAATCGCCCACAATTAATATACATGAATTTTAGTATAAATTGAATTCTACTATAACAAATTTACCTATTTCATTAAAGAAATCTCTTCCAATCAATACTATGCAATATTTATTCATTTGAAATAATTTACCACCCCTGTATTTGCTCACAAGGTAATTTTCACAAAAGTAAAAAATAAAAAAAGTTTGATCTCTATATATATCCAACCTAACAAATGTAACATCCTCCCCATTCATTTTGAACAAGAATTATTTTCCATTTTATACATTCTACATTTGCTATTTTCACTTCAATGTCTTCCTAATTTCACAGCTTTCCCTCCAGTACCTCGCACATTACCTTACAAATAAAGACCTCTTTTTTCTCATTTCATTTCCAGAGGACCTTATTTATAAATTATTTCTCATTTTTCAGCAAAATATATTATTTATGATTTTTTTTTGCCAGGTTTGCACAAGATAAGATTCCACATGACCCTTCACCATCTGCAGAATGCTTTCAGGAAGACTGGGAACAAAGGATGCTCATCAGGTACTAGCTACTGACTAGCTACAAAATTCAATGCCACACGTCCTTCTCTATCAACTTGATGGAACAAATCACATCACCAAGTCGATAACACGTACGACGTGTGCCACCGCCACACTGGATGTCTATCTACTCTACACTACTCATTCAACTCACTACTTGTTAGTAAACTTAACCTAAATAAATAGTAATGAAGCCCTGTTAAGTCGTTTCTGAACAAACATTCCATGCCTCTCTTCAATTCTTTGAAAAAAAATTGTTCGGAATTTTTTTAATCATTATATAGTTTTTTTTTTAATTCACCTAACAAATTTCTGAAAAATTATACGTCCAATTCTTAAAACTTGTAATACGAAATAAAATGTTTATATGAACAATCTATAATCATCATATCATACACGATTTTAAAATTACCGACATCTTAAAAGTTTCATTTTGACATTCCTATACTATTGTACTATGGCATAGCAATAATATATATCTGTATATCTATCTATCTATCTTCAATTATTTTCGATAACACAGAACAAATAGTACATTTATACTAACTTCACTTTATCTAATTTTCGAAAAACTATTACTTCTTTGTAAAACTAATGAAAATTCTGGAATATTTTCTTCTTTTCATAATTATTTTACGTTTCATAATATTTTTTTTACTCACAAACTCTCTGCAATAATGCTTTAATTTAAAAATATAAAAATTAGAAATTAAAAATAAATAAATTTTTAAATCTTCATCCTTGCCCTAAGTTTCGAAAATATTTTTAATTTATATTTTCCACGTTTATTTCCTTATTAAGATACAATACTTGCAGGAATGTTTTTTCAAAAACCTTAAAATTAACTTATAATCTAAAACACATGACAGATGTAAGGGACAAAATTGAAACTTTGTAATGAAATATGTTGATACTAATGGGATATTCTCGTCCAACAATGATTTTGTTAAAGAGGAGGAATTTGAACAGCTACAATAAGTAGCGAATCCAGATTGATATAATCTGGTTCTACTCGTAACAGCTCAGAGAACTGACATGCTGTCCACATGTAACTCCTATGATGCTTGGACCATCATTCACATCTGTGATTAACACATGTGGGAATGAACTCGGCATCCAGCTAATAAGCTAATAACCTTCAAGGACTATAGTGACATGCAGCAACGGAATACCTCAGGAACTCAACTATGCTACTATTATGAAATTGACCTACTTCTTCTTCAGGCACTTCAACATTATATTATTAATGTTTTGGCCTTCCTAACTATTCTTTTCCATTTTTTCTGTCCTGAGTACAGATTCTAACCTTCATATTTGTTTTCGTCTGCATGTGTTTAAGAATCCAGGTATCTGTATACCCAGATTTAACATTTTTATATTTTAAATTGTTTTAAGTTTTTTTTTGTCTTTGAATTATGTCCAACCAAGAGCTACTGCTCTTTCGGACATATTGGAAATGTATGTATGTATTCACAGTATGAATGAATAAATATATAAATAAATAAAATTAGCATTTATTTCTATACAGTGTTAGGGACCTGGGAGAACACCTAATCTCTGCTACGTCGGAGGACCTAGGTTTTCTGTCAGGGTATTTTTTTCCCTTAATCCTTATCTAATTTTTCCTCATTAAAAAATCTGGGGTGGGAGGAACACACGATACTTGTTGGGTTACAGTAATACACATCGACTAGCGAGATGTGTATTACTGATATTGCCCTTTTAAATGGCCTACTAATGGGGTTAATTTACACCAATTCCATTGTATGGAACTAGGACCTACCCAGCATTGACAGCAATTTGGGTAGCTACAATAACTAGGTCTCCAGGTACAGAACATTTGCAATAAAAGTTTTCGAGACCGCATATCGCCCCCAAATGATCATCCACCTTAGGAAATGCACATGTGGATGTGAGGCCAGCAACAGGCTGGTATGTCACGCCATCAAGGTCTGATCATATAACTTTACCATCAGGATCGTCAATCAACCCTTCAATCTAAACCCATCAGCATCATTAAAGATGGCAACTACACAGGAAGATGCACTTTATTGGCAACATAAGGTTAGCAACCTCATGCCAACAAACAACAAAATAGCAACCTCTTCATGGGCTTCAGTAACTGTTACAGAGTTTTATTCTGATACAATTCAAAGGGACTTACATTGGGAGGAATCAAGATTGGATCTATCTCCTCTATTTATACATGAATTCTATCAACATTAAGTGGATCTATCAGGGACAAATACCATCTGTCAATGATAACATTTCCTTAAAACTAACTTAACTTAAAACAATTAAAAATAAATAAATGCCAAACATATATTTGACATTTTTGGATACTCGATCATCAGATTCATTAAGACATTCAAAGCCAACTTTAAAAAAATATATATATTTTTTTAATTTACGAACAAAAAGTTATAAAAATATATTTTACAACTCTTTGCAAGTGATTATATAAAACATCAATAAAAAGAATGATAATATATATAAAATAAATACAAAATCATTGCATTATGTTATTTCGAATGCCTTCAAACATAAATCTGATTACATCGTATCCCTTAATTTAAATTAAGAACCTTAGAAGCCAAGGGGCACAAGTGACAAATTATTAATTTTGGAGTTAAGTGTACATTTAAGTAGTTAAAGCAGATACTAATCAGAGTTGCCAATTTATACAAGTAAAAATCTGTTTGATGCTCAAATCTAGTGGGTGAAATGAAAACTGCTAAGACAATTACATAATTATGAGATGTCTCAACTTCAAACATAATTTACTCAAAACTGACCTTTTGTTACTCATACCCTTTGGCTTCTAAGGGTCTCAATTACAATTACTTATCAGGGCTTCACTAATGTAAAAAAAAATTCACTCACCAATTTCCATATTATACTTCTTCTCTTGCATTCTTCAATAACGTGTTTAATTCAAATCTTCTTTATTTTTAATCAGAATCTCGATTAATACTTTCAAATAGGAAGTTCAATGACTTTTCCTCTTTTTATAAATTAAATTCTTCAGGTAAGTATATTTTCCGAGTCACATGCTAGAAGTATTCATATCTTCTTCCAGGGGCTTCCCCTTTCTTTTTTTCTTATATTCTTTATTCTCATTATACTAGATGAATATATTTTCTTCTCAATTCAAATCCTTCTAACGGATGTGATATCAGCCAGACCTCCGGACAACCAGTCAACCAGACTCTTCTGACTTCCCCTCTTCCGGCTTCTTCCTCCAACGCCGGAAGGTCTCGCTGCTCCAGCGTTGGAAGATCTTGAAGGGGTCAATGGGAGGACAACATAAACTATGCTTCAAATACCTATGTTAAATATATAACTATCAGCTATCCCTAACAAATAATTATCTCAAAAATTGTGGTTAGAAACCAAACAATCTTTGGTAACATCACTATTTCAAACTGTGACGTTTGAAGTCCACTGCAAACACATTTTCACTTTGCAGTAACAATCTTTCATTTTGACATTACAACGAAACTACTGTACTTTTCAAGAACAGTATTTTGACACTTTCTGTTGTAGTTGTAAACCCTCTATTCATATGCCAGATCGAGAGATTAATATCTGCGACATGCAAGGACCAAATCCCTTGAACCATCACAGAAGCAGATTAAATTAACTGGATGAATGGTGAATACATTTTCTGGCAGACGAAAATGGGACAAAATCCCTGGAAAATCTGCCCTGACTATGAACACCACGTGGAATGTCCGAGAATCAAAACTCGGGACCCAGAGGCGAAGGGCAAGTATATAACGACATAAGCCGTTGACCCACCTTCTCTGCTATCGTTATTCCTTCATAAAATCAAAAATGTTACACTAAATCCTCCTATTCATAGATTTCTTTTGCCCTACTATTAAAAATCTATTTTTATATATTTAATTGCCTATTTATCCATTTATTTATCTATCTATCTAAACTGTCTCTCTCTCTAATCATATATTTTTTACTACATATTTATTTTTCAGGATCTAAAACTTTATCTCTCTATAATTTGTATCTATTAGTCTAAATAATATAACCTTCATTTGATTGCGAGAATATTATTCAAAGCTGCACAATGCACTAACATCGCTACTAGAGAAAAATCATAATTGAAATATACCCTAACAGCAAAAGACTAAACAACTTTCAGTGTTATCCTGTAAGAAAAAATGTATTTCATGTGTAATTTTAGCTACACTTCTTCTTATTCATGATTTAACCTATATTAAACAAGAGCCTGAATTTTTATTCATAAATAGTATGAACATTACTTGCCAATTAATAATTTTAATGTTCGCCGATATCTCGATCATGTAAAGCTATCATAACTGTTAGTCTGACTTAAGGGCTGGTATAAATAATTGAACGAAATAAGTAGTCTGAATTTAATTGGTATCAATTACATTGTAGACGAAAAGACAATGTTTTAGAAGTATTTTTTTATTTTTTTTGTTATTATTAAATATTCTTTATTCACAAAAGTGTACATTTAAAATGAATGAAGATTGAATATAGTCAAAATTTTAAAAAATATATAGTTTAAATAATGTTCTAGAATATTTCTAAATATCAACAATTTAATTTTTTTTCTCAAAAATAATAAAATGTCCAAATGGCTGTTAACGTAAGAAATAATCTAAATCTAATAGAAACAAATATAGAGAATGAAACAAAATCAATGAACCCAAAAATAAAATAAACAGCACATTTGCAGATATGATTTCTTTACGCGTTTTTATGGAACAAACTTCGACAAATATTTGGTTCCTGTCGTCACAATACACGTTTCATTTTCATTTTACATATTATACGTCCAAGCATGAAAATTCCTCCTGGTTTAACCAAATTGCCAAAACATCAGGAACTTTCAATAATGCTCTTGCATACAAAGTATAAAATCCTCCAACAATATCATGTCGGATACAACTTGTAAAAAAATTCAGGCCCTTATTCCTATAAGCAGATGTTAAGGGAGGGACCGATGAGCCGATGATTCTGAAATTCTACAGAAACTACAGACATCCAGTGTGGTAGATAAATGAAAATGTACTCACCAGTAGGAGGTAGTGTTCCAGATCTACACCACCTGAAACAACACAAACACCACTCTCAGCACATGTTCAACATACATCATAAAAATTCCAACCACATTTTTTAACTGCTCTCGCAAGTTTTATTTTCATTAAAAGAAATTATTTTATTTGACATAAAACTCTTTCATTCATTCCTAGAAATTGTATCTTGTTTTTAGATATTACAGAGACTCCTCTTTCCAACTTCTATAAGAAATATGCGACTAAATCTGTATAAAACAATTATTCTCCCAGTTACACGTGTTTTAAGGATGCGAAACTTTATCACTTACTTAAGGGAGGAGAAAAAAACAACGAGTTTTTGATAATAAAGTTCATAGGAAAATTTTGGATCAAAGCGAGATGAAACAGAGAGGTGAATGGAGAGTACTATTCAACAGTGAGCTACATGATCTTTGTGGGGAAACAGATCTAACGGGAAAGGTTAATTCACCTAGACTGTAATGGGCATGCCACGTGTCACGAATGGAGAATGAAAAAAAGGTACATGCAAATTTCCGTGTAGGGAAACCTAAAGAAAAACTCCGAGAACGTAGAACATAAATGAGATTACAAAAATACACTTTATCTAGGGAGTCCCGCCTTTATTTTCATAAGGTACATATACAAATGCATGCATGCGCATGCTTATGTGCAAATGAAAACATTTTTTTTAAATATTGAAAACTGCATAAAATCATTTTACAGATTGTGTCCAGGATTTCTAATGCAAAAATTCCGACATACGTCCCAAATTTCCATTCTGTATTCCAAGGCATAATCTTTGTGTTTTAACAAAATTTAAAAAAAATTAAAAATTGATAAAACTGCAAAAATTCAGTTACAGGCTCTATTGGAGATTTCTAATGCAAAAAATGGAGCCTAAGTCCAAATTTCCACTTGCGTATTCCAACGCTATATCCTTGATCTTTTTACCAAAAATGATCAAAATTTTCGAAATTTTTAAAATTACAAAACAATTCTGTCTACAGAGTGTGTTCAACATTTCTAAAAAAAATCCGGCCTACATCTCAAATTTCCCGCTGTGTATTCCAAGACTAAACTTGGTGCACTTACCGAATATGCCAACATTTTAAAAAAATTTCTAAAACTGCAAAACTTCAGTCTATAGAGTCAGTTTGTAATTTCTAATACAACAATTTCGACCTACAACCCGTTTTTCCTATTATCTATAATACCCTTTACAAACAAAGTAAAAATGTTCGAAATTTTTAAAACTGCAAAAATTCAGTCTACAGAGTGTGATCTGATTTTCTAATGCAAAAAAAATACGCTCTACATCCAAAATTTTCTATTGTGTAAACCAAGGCTATACATATTCTTGGTATTTTTAATAAAATTATCAGAATTTTCGAAATTTTGAAAACTGCAACATATCAGTCTATAGGATATGTTCCAGATTTCTAATTTAAAAAATCCGACCTACGTACCAAATTTTCCATTGTGTATTCCAAGACATGTTACATTTTTAACAAAAAATCTAAACTTTAAAATTTTTAAAACTGCAAAAATACGGTCCGCAGGCTGAGTTCAGGGTATCTAATTAAAAAAAACCGGCATACATCACGAATATCCTATTCTTTATTGCGAGATTATGGTTTTGGTGTTTTTTTGAGGAAACATTTTCGAATTTTTTAACTGCAAAAATTGTGTCCATAAGTGTGTGCTCGGGGATTTTAATGCAAAAATATGGCTACATCATATGTATTCCGTTGTGTATTCCAAGACTTTAGTTTTGGTGTTTTTACCAAAATTTTTAAAAATATCAACATTTCTATAAATGCTAAAATTATGTCTACAGAGTGTGTTCTGGATTTCTAAAGCAAAAATTTCGGACTACATTTAACATTTCTCATTATATATTCCAAGGTTATAGTCTTGGAGTACTGAAGTAAATTACATTTTTTAAATTTCGAAAACTACAGAATTTACTATACAGAATATGTTTCACATTTCTAATCAAACGAATCCGGACAACATCCCAAATTTCCCGATGTGTGTTCCAAGACTATAGTTTTGGCGTTTTTAAGAAAAAGTCTATTTTTTTTATAACTGCGAACATTCGTCAATAGAGTGTTCGACATTTCTAATGCAAAAATTCCGATCAAACATCCCAACTTTCCCATTGCGTATTCGAAGACTGTAGGCTCTGCGTTTTTACCAAAAAGTAAAAATATTCGAAAATTTCAATGCTACAAGAATTCAGTCTACAGAGAGTGTTCTGGATGCAAAAAATCCGTCCTATATGTAAAATTTCCCATTGTGTATTTCAAAGGCTAATATATCCTTAGCATTTTAAATAAAACAATCAAAATTTTCGAAATTTTGAAAACTGCAAGATACAGGTCTACAGAATGTAAAAAAAAATACGCCATGCTTCTCAACTTTCACATTGTGTAATTCCAAATCTTTAGTCTTGGATTTTTTAAGAAGAAAGTAAGAAATTAAGATATTTTCTAAAACAGCATAATTTCAATCTACAGGACGAGTTCGAGATCTCTAATGCAAAAGTCCGACCTACATCGCAAATTTCACATTGAGTAATTCCAAGACATTTTAAGAAAAATTGTAAAAAATGTCGACTCTTAAGACTAAAACAAATTTAATGTACAGGATGTGTTTGGGTTTTCTAACGCAACAAATCCAGGCCATATCACATATACCCCATTGTGTCCAAGATTATAATCTTAAAAACAAATTATAACTGCAATAACTCAGCTCAGAGAGTTTTTTAGGATTTTTAATGCAAATAATCTGGCCTACATCTTAAATTTCCCACTGTGAATCCCATTGTGTATATGTGACTTGATGTTATTAACAAATATGTCAACATTTTAGAATATTAAAATCTGCAAACATTCAGACTACATGGTGTGTTGGGGTTTCTAATGCAAATAATTATAATTGGGCATATATCACAAAATGCCCACTTTTTTGCTCCGCGGCTATAGTCACGGTGTTTCCAACAAAAAAGTCAAAAGTATTACTTTTTTTTATTAAATTAACTAATCTACAGAGTGAGTTCGGGATTTTTAAGCAAAAAATCCGGTCTACGTTCCAAATTTCCGAATATTTATTCCAAGGATAAAGTTTTTATTTTCGGAATTTCTAATGCAAAAAAAATCAGCACTTTATCCCCAATTTTCTATTGTGTTACCAAGGCTATACATATTCTTGTTATTAAAAAAAACGATTTTTCGAAATTTTTTAAACTGCAAAATATCAGTCTATAGGATGTGTTCAAAATTTATAATGCCAAGAATTCGGCCTACTTACCAACTTTTCGATTGCGTATTCCAAGACATGTAATTTTTTTTCGAAATTATTACAACTGTAAAAATTCTGAACTCATGACGTGTTATGGTTTCTAATGCAAATAATCCGTCCCATATCCTAAATTTTCCATTTTTTCTTTGGTGTGTTTAAAAAAGTCTAAATCTTAAATAAAAAATGCAGTCTACAGAGTGAGTTAGCAATTTATAAAGAAAATAAATTCTGTATTCTGAGTATGTAGTCTCGGTGTTTTTAACTATAATGTAAATCCTAATGCAAAGAATCGGCACTACATCCGATCTCCCTTTATGTATTCCCAGGCTGTGGTCTTGGTGTTTTTTTATCAACATTTTAGAAAATTTTATAACTGCATAAAATTCAGTCTGCATGATGAGTTTACAATTTTTAATGTAAAAAAACCGACCTAGATCCAAAATTAACTATTGTGTTGTTCTAGGATAATATCTTCGTGGTTTTGCCACAATTACAAAATTTTAGATTTTTTTAAAATTCGGAAAAATTCTGTCTACCGTTTGTATTCGAGATTTTTATGCAAAAAAACCCGGCCTACACCCCAAATTTTCCATTTTGTATTCCGAGGGAATAATCTTGGCGTTTTTAACAAAAAGTCAAGATTTTCTACATTTTTAAAACGCTAAAAAAATTCTGACTACAGAGTATGTTTATGATAGGCCTATCTAATGCAAAAAAGCTACTTACATCCCTAATTTCCCATTTTATTTTACAAGTCTACATATATTCTTAGTGTTAGAAAAAGCTAGAAGTTTTCTTAATTTTAAGATCTACAGGCTGTGTTTGTGATTTCTAAATTTTAAAAAATCCGACCTACATCCCAAATTCCTCATTGTGTGTTTTCAAGACGTGGTGCTTTTATCAAAAAGTCAACATTTTCAAAAATTATGAAACTGTAAATATTCAGTCTACAGAACGTTTTCAAGATTTCTAAACCAAAAAATTTCTCTACATCCCAAATTTCCCATCGTTTATTCCAAACCATGGTATTTTTACCAAAAATGTCTAAATTAAAAAAAATAATAAAACTGTAAAAATTCAATCTACAAGATGAGTTCAGGACTTCTAAATACACAAAAATTGGTCTTGCTTCCAAACTTTAACAAATTTTCAGTTTTGGCATTTTTATGCAGAAAATAAGAAATTACGATATTTTTAAAACAGTATAATTTAAATCTACAGGATGAGTTCGGGATCTCTAATGCAAAAATCCGCCCTACATCGCAAATTTCACATTGAGTAATTCCAAGGACATAGTCTTGGCATTTAAAAAATGCAAAAATGTCGACTTTTTAAAACTGAAAAAATTCAATCGACAGATGTGTTCGGGTTATCAAACGCAACAAATCCCATGGTGTGTTCTAAAACAATAAATCTTGGTGTTTATACTGTACAAAAAATTAAAAACAAATTATACTGCAAAACTCTGTCTACAGAGTGTGTGTTCCGGATTTTTAATGCAAATAATCCGGTCTACATTTTAAATTCCCCATTGTATATTCCAATGGCTATATGTAGACTTGCTATTACAATGATTATGTCAACATTTTCGAATTTTGAAATCTGCAAAAATTCAGACTACATAGTGTTTCTCATGCAAATAATCCGACCTACATCACAAAATGTCCATTTTGTACTTCACGGCTATAGTATTGGGGGTTTAAAAAAAAGGTCAAAATTATCAACTTTTTAAATTAAATTAGTTGGTCTAGATGGTGAGTTCGCGATGTATAAAGCAAAAAACCCGGCCTACATTCCATATTTTCCAATGTGAATTCAGAGGATATAGTCTTGGTTCCGAAATTTTGAAAACTGCAAAAATTTATTCTATGTTGGATTCGGAATTCCTAATACAAAATGTCCGTATTACATCAGAAATTTCCCGTTGAGTATTCCCAGGCTGTGGTCTTTGTGTTTTCACAAAAAAATCAACTTTTCGAAATTGTTGTAACTGCAAAAACGTTGTCTATAGAATGTGATCGGGATTTTTAACGCAAAAAATCCGACCTGCATTCAAAATTACCCAATGTTCAGTCCTAAGGTATAGTCTTCGTAGCTTTACCGAAAATGACAAAATTTTTAAAACAGCAAAAATTTAATTTCTACACGGTGTGTTCCTTTTTTTTAATGTAAGAAAAACTGACCAACATTCCAAATTTCTTATTGTGTATTCCAAGGATATAGGCTTGGAGTTTTTCAAGAAAAATGTCAAAAATTTTGATATCCTTAAAATTGTAATAAGTCAGTCTATAGGGCGTGTTCGGGATTTCTAAAACAAAAATAATTATTAGTTTTAAAAAACTAAAACAACACGCTTTCTTACAAAACCTAACTCAAAAATGAAAATTTTAATTACCAACACGCTTGGGATACATTTAAAGTGGTCAACAAAAAAATCATCTCCAACACATATAGAATATCAACAAAAAGAAAATAATTTTACCATAAATCTCTATATCAATATATTTGATAATAAACGGATATTCGTAAAAGTAAAGTCTCTAAAGAAGAAAATGTAAAAATCATAAAAAACACCCTACGCTTTTGATGGTAAAATTATTTTCTTTTTGTTGATAACTCTACTTTTATTCTATATGTGTTGGAGATGATTTGTTTGCTGACCACTTTAAATTTATCCCAAGCGTGTTGGAAATGAAAATTATTTTTCATTTTTGAGTTCGGTTTTCTAATAATGCGTGTTGTTTTAGTTTTTTAAAACTATTATTTATTTTTTAGTTTTAATATTTTACAGAATAAGATAAAAATGTAAATACCTTTAAATTCGATACTATTGTTGTATGAGCTAAAAGTAATACTCTTCTAAAAAAAAATTCTCCCCACCCGGATTTGAACCAGCGATCTATGGATTACTGGAATCATATTACACTAGCTGAACGCTCTACCAACTGTGCTCTTACAACGATTGACTAAAAAGTGGACGAGTCCGCAACCTATTATACCAGTTTTAATTTTTTTGATTTTCTAATAATTCTGGCCAGGATTTTAGAAACAAAATATGAAATTATTGTAGTGTCACGGGTCCTTTATAAGTATACAAAGTTTCAAGTCGATCCAATGTTTCTAAGTGGGTGAAAATCGTCTTCAAAGATTCCGTTACATAAATACAAAGACACTTTTCTTTATTTTCTGATGATTCTGGCAAGGATTTTAGAAACTAAATATGAAATTATTGTATTGTCACGGATCCTATACAAGTATAACTATCCTATGTTTCTAAGTGGGTGAAAATCGTGTTCAAAGATTCCGTTACATAAATACAAAGACACTTTTTTTTCTGATGATTCTGGCCAGGAATTTAGGAAATAAACATGAAATTATTGTATTGTCACGGGTTCTTTACAAGAATAAAAATTTCAAGTCGATTCAATTATTTTAAGTGGGTGAAAATCGCGTTGAAAGATTCAGTTACATAGATAGATACAAATATAAAGCGTCTAAAAACACTACACTCATCCATAAATTCCCATTGTGTATTCTAAAGGTATAGTCTGTGTTTTTACTAAAAAGGTTAAATTTTGAATATTTAAAACTGCAAAAATTTAGTAAAAATTTTAGAATTTTGAAAACTCAAAAAATTGAGATTACATTGTGTTTTAGAGTTTCCAATACAAATAATCTGCCCTATACACCAGCATTTCAAACTTTTACTTCACGGCTACAGTAGTGGTGTTTTCGAAAGTTTTATTTTTTTTTAATAAAAAAAATTCAGTCCACAGGGTTAGTTCCCAACTTCTAAAGAATAAAAAACCCTGGCTACATCCAAATTTCCCATTGTGTATTCCGAGGAGGATATAATCTTGGCGTTTTTAACAAAAATACCAACATTTTCGAAATTTTGAAAACTGTTAAAATGTAGTCTACAGGTTGGGTTCCTGATTTAAAAAGAAAAGATCTACATCCAAATTAACCCTTTGTGCAATACTAGGTTGTAGTCTATGTGGTTTTAAAAAAACTTTAAAATTTTCGTAATTTTTTAAACTTCAAAAATTACGTCTACACAGTATTTAGGATTTCTTATACAAAAATTTCGCCCTATATACGAAATTTCCCATTTTGTATTTCGAGGAATTAACCTTTGTGTTTTAAGAAATATTTCAATTTGATTTTGATTTTTAAAATGCAAAAAAAAAAATATTTACAGGGCGTGTTCGAGATTTCTAATGCAAATAAAACCTACATCCCAAATCTCCATTGTGTATTCATGGGTATATATATATACTTCTGGTCTTAAGAAAAGTGTCGAAGTTTTCCAAATTTTGAAAACTGCAAAAATTCAATCTGCAAGGTATGTTCAAGAATTCTACTTTAAAAAATCCGTCCTACATCCCAAATTTCACAATTTCCTAGACATGGCGTTTTTATCAAAAACGTAAAAAAAATTAAAAAATATTAAACCTGTAAAAATTCAGTCTACATATTTTTTTCAGGATTTCTAAAGGGTAAATATTCCCTACATCCAAAATTTTCCATTGTTTCTTACAAAACATGGTATTTTTACCAAGAAGTAAAATGTTTCAAAAAATGTTCAACTGCAATAATTTACTCTACAAAATCAGTCATACATCCCAAATTTCATGTTGTTTAATTCCAAATCTATAATCTATGCATTTGAAGAAGAATGTAAAGAATAATAAATTGTTTAAAACTGCAAAAATTCAGTCTACAGGATTCTTTCGGATTTTGTAATAAAAAAAATAGTTTTAAAAAACTAAAACAGCACGCTTTATTAGAAAACCAAACTCAAAAATGAAAAATAATTTTAATTTCCAACACGCTTGGGATAAATTTAAAGTGGTCAACAAAAAAATCATCTCCAACACATATTGAATAAAACTAGAGTTATCAACAAAAAGAAAATAATTTTACCATCAAAAGCGTAGGGTGCTCTATATCAATTAATATATTTGATAATAAACAGATATTGGTAAAAGTAAAGTCTCTAAGAAGAAAATGTAAAAAATCATAAAAAGCACCCCACGCTTTTGATGGTAAAATTATTTTCTTTTTGTTGATAACTCTAGTTTTATTCTATATGTGTTGGATATGATTTTTTTGTTGACCACTTTAAATTTATCCCAAGCGTGTTGGAAATTAAAATTATTTTTCATTTTTGAGTTCGGTTTTCTAATAAAGCGTGTTGTTTTAGTTTTTTAAAACTATTTTTTATTTTTTAGTTTTAATATTTTACAGAATAACATAAAAATGTAAATATTTTTAAATTCGATACTATTGTAGTATGAGCTAAAAGTATTACTCTTCTAAAAAAATCCTCCCCAGCCGGATTTGAACCAGCGACCTATGGATTACTGAAATTATATAGCACTAGCTCACCGCTCTACCAACTGAGCTCTTACAACGATTGACTAAAAAGTCGACAAGTCCATAACCTATTATACCAGCTGTATTTTTTTTTATTTTCTGATGATTCTGGCCAGGATTTTAGAAACAAAATATGAAATTATTGTAGTGTCACGGGTCCTTTACAAGTATATAAAGTTTCAAGTCGATCCAATGTTTCTAAGTGGGTGAAAATCGTGTTCAAAGATACCGTTACATAAATACAAAAACACTTTTTTTTCTGATGATTCTGGCCAGGATTTCAGAAAATAAATATGAAATTATTGTATTGTCACGAGTCCTTTACAAGTATACAAAATTTCAAGTCGATCCAATTATTTTAAGAGGGTGAAATTCGCGTTGAAAGATTCAGTTACATAGATACAGGTCAAGCTAATATAAAGCGTGTAAAAACTGCCTACACCATTGTTTATTCCGAGATTTTTGTGTTGGTGTTTTTACCAAAAATTAGAAAAAAAAATGTTCTTTTCTTAAATTACAAAAATCCAGTATACAGAGCGAGTTCGTGATTGCTACTGCAAAAAAGTCTACATTTCTAATGTATCATTCTGTATTAAAAGTCTATAATTTTCGAGTATTGATGATTTTTTTTTTTTAATTTTGCGAACTCCAAATTTCTACATCATGTATTCAACATTTCTAACTAAAAAAAAAATCCGGTCTACATCTCAAATTTCCCATTGTGCATTCCAAGATTATATATAGTCTTGATGTTTATACCAAAAATTCAAAATTTTATACATTTTTAAACTGCAAAAATTCTCTCTACAGAGAGTGTTCCGGATTTCTAATGCAAAAACTCCGGCCAGATCCCAAATTTCTCATTAAATATTCCAAGACAATGAGTTTTGCCAAAAATGTCAACTTTTTTATTTTTAAAACTAAAGCATTCAGTTTTACAGTTCGGGATTTCTAATGCAAAAAATTGGCCTATATCTCAAATTTACCACTGTGTAGTCTAAGACATAGTGCTCTAACAAAAATGTCAATTTTTTCGAACTGAAAAAAATTTTGTCTATAGGGTAGTTCGGAGTTATTATGCAAAAAAATTCCCTACATCCCAAATTTCATTTCGTGTAATTCCAAGACTATAATCGTGGAATTAAAACAAATTAAAATATTTCCAACTTTTTTAAATCGCAAAAATTGTGTCTAAAGAGTATGTTCGGGATTTCTAAAGCAAAAAATCCGTTCTATATCCCAAATTTCCTATTGTGCATTCCAAGGTGTTCTTATCAAAAATCTTAAAAATATCATTTTTTTTAACTGCAAAAATTCTGTCTGGAGAATGATTTCGGGATTTTTAACGAACAAATCTGATCTACATTTCCAATTTATCATTGTGTGTTCCAAGACTAATGTCTTTAAGTATCGAAGAAAACAACCAAATTTTCGAAATTTTGAAAATTTCACAATCCTGTCTACTTGATGTGTTCGACATATCTAATAAAAATTCCACCCCATATACCAAATGTCCCATTGTGTATTCCAAGGATACAATCCCGATGTTTTTAACATAAATCTCAAACTTTTCGATATTTTTGAAACTCCGAAAATTAAGTCTACAGAGTGTGTTCTACGTTTCTAACGCAAAAAATAAGAACTATAACACAAATTTCCCCTTGTGTATTTCAAGGCTGTATATACATTCTTGGTGTTAAGAAAAATGTATTTTTTTTTTTCAAAATGTCGAAAACTTAAAAAAATTCAGCCTACAGTATGAGTTCGTAATTTCTAATGCAAAACATCCGCCCTACATCCCAAATTTCACATTGTGCAATTCCAAAATTACAGTCTAAGCATTTCTAAAAAATGTACCAAAAAAATGAAATTTCTAAAACTGTAAAAATTCTGTTTCAGGGTGTGTTCGGATTTTCTAATGAAAACAATTTGACTTACGTCAGATATATCCTATTGTGTATTCCAAGACTATATTTACCAAAAGTTAAAAAAAAAATCTAAATTTTTAAAACCGCAAAAATTCAGTCTTCGGTGAGATCGGAATTTCTAATACAAAAAATCGTGCTACATTTCAAATTTCTCATTCTATATTCAAAGACTATAGTTTTTTGTATTGAAGAAAAATGATAAATTTTCAAAATTTTGAAAACTTTGAAAACTGCAAAATTCAGTTTACATTATGTGTTCGACATTTTCTAATGAAAAAAATCCGACCTACACCACAAATTTCTTATTGTGCATTCCAAGTGTTTCTTGGTGTTTTTTAGAAAACTGTAAAAAAATTCGAAAGTAAAAAAAAAAATCTACAGGCTTTGATCGGAACTTCTATTGCAAAAATTTAATCTAAATACCAAATTTCTTTTTGTGTAATTCTATTGGAATTATTATCGAAAAGTCAACATTTCTTAAACGTTTTAAATTGTAAAATTTTAGTCTATATGGTTGGTTCGGGATTTCTAAGACAAAAAATCCGGCCTACATCACATATTACTCATTGTGTATTCAAATCTTCGTGTTTTTAACAAAAATTTAAAACTGCAAAAATGCAGTCTACACAGTGTGTTCGGCATTTCTAATGCGAATATTCATGTATAGGCCTACATATCAAATTATCCTTTGTGTAGGCCAAGGCTGTAGTTTACTTGGTTTAACAAAAAATCAATGTTTTTATAATGCATTCTGAAACACCGTTGAGGTTACTGTTGTTAAAGTTTTAATGATTGTATAACAGTACTTGATATATCAGTCTTCCTCAATAATTTACACTGCAAATTATTGAGGACGACTGAGATATCAAGTACTGTTAGGCCTATACAATTATTAAAACTTTTACAAAAAAGCCAATCTTATTTAAATTGCAAAAATTCAGTCTACATGCTGTGTTCGGGATTTCTAATGCAAACAATTCGTCCTGCATCCATAATTTCCCATTTTGTATCACTAGGCCAAATACATTCTTGCTATTTTTAACAAAAAGTCAAAATTTTCGAAATTTAAAAACTGCAAAAAATTCTATCTAAATTATGTATTGCAGAATTTTAATGAAAAAATCTGTCATACATCCCAAATTTCCCACTTCGTATTTCGAGGCTCTAATCTTTGCGTTTTTAACAAAATTTCGACATTTTTGAAACTATTTAAATTGCAAAAAATAAGTCTACAGTATGTTCTAATGCAAAAATCCGGCCTACATCCCAATTATCT
The DNA here is from genome assembly GCA_030220185.1 of Diploptera punctata. Taxonomy (NCBI): domain Eukaryota; kingdom Metazoa; phylum Arthropoda; class Insecta; order Blattodea; family Blaberidae; genus Diploptera; species Diploptera punctata. The sequence goes on along the minus strand of JASPKZ010007373.1, from coordinate 715,378 downwards.
CATTGTTTATGTCAAGGCGTTTTTATCAAAATGAGAAAATTTTCGAAATTATTAAAACTGCAAAAATTCAGTCTACAGAGTATGCTCGGTATTTCTAATGCACAAAATCTGGACTACATTCCAAATTTCCAGTTGTATATTTCAAGGTTCATTGTGTTTAAAAAAAATAATTTAATTTTTTTAACTGCAAAAGTTCAGTTTACTAAGCATGTTTGGCATTTCTAATGCAAAAAATAATCCAAATTTCTCATTTTGCATTTCTCCGTAGTGTATTCTTGGATGTTTTATAAAAAGTGTATTTTTTTACATTTTTAAAACTACAAAAATTCAGTCTACAAGGTGTGTTCGGGATTTCTAAAGCAAAATTCAAAATTTCCCATTGTGTATTCCAAGACAATAGTAATCACGTCTTAATAAAAATATAAAAATTTCAAAATATACAAATTTTAGTCTATAGAGTGAGTTACAGGGTTTGTTCTGAACTTATAATGCAAAAAAAAAAGTTTTTTTCGTGTTTTTACTAAAGAATTCAAAATTTATAAATCTGAAAATAGTTTACTAGGTGTTTTCGGGATTTCTAATGCAAAAAATTAGGTCTAAATATCAAACTTCCAATTGTGTGTTCCAATATTGTACTCTTGGAATTTTTATCAGAAATATCAAAATTTTCGATATTTTTAAACTCGTAAAAATTCAATCTACATAGTGAGTTCAGTATTTTTATGTAAAAAATCTGGCAAACATTTCAAATTACCCTTCGTATAGACCAAGGCTATAATTTACGTGGTTTTACAAAAACTTTTTTTTTAATTTTTAAAAGTGTAAAAATTTAGTCTACAGGCTATATTCGGGTTTTAATAATAAGAAGAAGAAAGGTTCGCCCTAATGGGCATTGATTGTTCTTTAGTCTTTGCTGTAGTCATTCAGCGATTTCGTGTTTCTTGGACATTTCGGTACATGATTCGGTCGCACTGTCCGCCACGCAATTCACACACGCACTTCTCACTAGGTTCGTGATATTTCTTGATTCTGCACACCTTATGGTGAAAGCCGTGTATCGTGTTACAACATGCCTTAGCTCTTGTTTGGTTTTCGTCCAGTTTCTGTCCAGCATAGCTTCTGAGGTGTAGAAGTCAGCACCTATCATTCTCTGTTTTTCTCTCCTGTTGTTTAAAAGTTCTTGGTAAGGGCTAGTAGCATTCTCAGTCGTAGATCTTCTATGTAGTTTGTTTCCTTTGTGAGTTCATAGATGAGTCGTGAGGGTGCAGTTTTCCCCACTCTCAGTGCTGTTTTTAGGAAGCGGACTTTCACGGTTTCTATCTTCATAAGGTCGCTGAGAGTCAGTTTTTCCCATATCAGATCTATTCCATAAGTTACAATCGGCGAAATCGTGGTTTCGAATAGAATCATAGCTGTCGGCAGGGATAGTCTCGCCAAGTTCTTGATGCTGTAGATTGCTTTGATGGCAGCTATTGTTTTTTTCATGTACATGTTGGCTGAAGGATTTCGCTGTAGTCTGTACGGTCAGTCCTAGATATTATATTCGGGATTTCAAATGCAAAAAGTCCGACCTACGTCCCAAATTTCCCACTGGATATACCATTATTATTATTTTTTTTTTTAAATTTCAAAATTTTCGTAATTTTTAAAACTGCAAAAATTCAGTCTACAGGGTTAGTATGGGATTTCTAATGCCAAAGAATACAGTCTATGTGTAAAATTCCCCATTATATATTCCAAGTGTTTAAAAAATGTATGTATGTATGTACGTAGCTAATGTTCCGGAGTTAACAAAGTTCCCTTGATTCCCAACGAACTTGCATGTCACATCTTGATAATTTTGAAGAGCTACACAAAAAATGTTTTTTTTGTTGTTTTTAAGAAAAATGTAATTTTTTTGGAAATTAAAAAAGACTGCAAACATTCAGTCTACAGACTGTGTTGGAGAATTCTAACGAAGAAAATCCGCCATACGTCCCAAATTTTTCACTTTATATTCCGAGCTATAATCTTTGTGTTTTCAACAAAGATTTCAATTTTTTTTAAATTTTAAATTGCAAAAATTCAGTCTGCAGAGTGTTCGGGATTGCTAATGCAAAAAACTCGCATCCTACATCCCAAAAACCCCATTTTGTATACCAAAGCGTCTTGGCGTTTTTAAGAGAAATGCCAATTTTTTCGAAATTTTTAAAACTGCAAAAATATTATCTACAAGGTGTGTTCAGGATTTCTAATGCACAAATTCTGTTCTAAATATCAACATTTCCATACTGTATTCCTAGGTTATAGTATCAGAGTTTTTATAAAATTGTCAAAATTTTGTAAAATTTTAAAATTGCTAAATTCAGTCTACAGAGTGTGTTCTGGATTTCTAAGACAAAAAATCCGGCTTACATCCCACATTTCCCATTGTGTAATCCAAAACAATAGTATTGATGTTTTTAATAAAAAGTATTTTTTTAATTTTGAAAACTAAAAATTCAGATTGTGCTCAGCATTTCTAAATGCAAAAAATTCTGTCTATATATACAATTTTTCATCGAGTATTCCACCTTGGTGTTTTTTTTAAATGTCAAAATTACTGAAATTTTTAAAAACTGCAAAAACTCAATGTACAGATGTGTTCGCTATTTCTAACGAAAAATACAGGCCTACCTAGCAAATTTTCTATTGTGTGTTCCACGGATATAGTCTTCGCGTATTTTTGAACAGAAATTATTAAAACTTAAAATTATTAAAACACAAAAATCAATCTACAGAGTATTTTCCGGATTTCTAAACTTAACAAATCCGCCCTCCACCCCAAATTTCCCATCCGTGTATTCGAAAGTAATAGTACTGGTATTTTAAGAAAATGTAAAAAAAAAAACGAAATCTGGAAGAACTACAAAAATTCAGTTCAGACGATGTGTACGAGATTTTGAATGCAAAAAATCCGGCCTACATTACAAATTTTTCCATTGTGTATTCCAAGGCATTTATAAGAAAATGTAAAAAATTTTCATTTTTTAAAACTTCAAACATCGAGTGTATTTCGGATTTCTAGTGCAAAAATCCAGGTCTACGTCACATACTTCTAATTACGCATTACAAGTATATCTATCGTCTTGGAGTATTTAATAAAATTGTCAAAAATACCTAGATATTTAAAAATGTAAAAATTCTGTCTATAGGGTATATTCGGGATTTCTAATTTTAAAAAACCGCCCTAAATACCAAATTTCCCATTGTGTGCTCCAAGGTTATAGTATTGGAGCTTTTGCCAAAACTGCCAATTTTTTAATAATTTTCAAAACCGTGAAAATTCAGTATACATATGTGCTCGGGATTTCTAATACAAAATTTTGGCCTACATCACAAATTTCTCGTATTGATTCTAAGGTTAAAACATTAGAGTTTTTAATAGAAAGTCAACATTTTAGGAAATTTTAATACTGAAGAAAGTCAGTCTACAGGATGCGTTCGGGATCACAAATTTCTCATTGTGTGTTCCAAGGTTATACTCTCGGAGGTTTTAACAAAAGTATCAAACCTTTCGAAATATTTTCAACTGCAAAATTTCAGTCTACAGAATATGTTCGGTATTTTTAATGCAAAACATCCTGTCTTAAAACCAAATTTCGCATTGAGTTTTCCAGGGTTAGAGCCTTATTTCTTTTTAGGAAATATGTCAAAATTTCCTAAATATTTAGAACTGTAAAAATTCAGTCTGCAGGGTGAATTCGGGATTTATAATGCAAAAAAAAAATCCGGCCTACATCTTAAATATCCTAGGGTATATTCCAAGACTAAAGTATTGTTTTTATGAAAAAATTAAAAAGTTCCAAATTTTTAAAACCAAATTTTCCATAGTGTATTGAAGGTTTTAGTCTGAGTTTTTATAAAAATTATCAGTTTTCAATTTTTTAAAAGTGTAAAAATTCAGTCTACAGGATGTGCTCAGGATTTCTAACGCAAAAAAATCCGGCCTACATCCCAAATTTCCCATTGCTACTCCAGGACAAAAGCATTGGTGTTTTTAATAAAAACGTGAATTTTTTCAAAATTTTGAAAACTAAAAATGCAATCTACAGAGTGTATTCGGCATTTCTGAATGCAAAAAATTTGGTCTGTATACCCAATTTTTCATCGTGTATTCCAAGATTCTTGCCTTTGTGTTTTTTTAAATATATCAATATTTTCAGAAAAAATAAGTTTGCAAAAACACAGTCTACAGTGTTTTTTTGGGACTTTAATGAAAAAACATTCTGTCTAAATACCAAATTTCCCATTGTGTATTCCAAGATTATAGCCTTGAAATTTTTATACAATTTAGTTAACAGGGTGTTTTGGAATTTCTAAAGCAATAAATCAGGCTTACAAAAAATCCTGTCTAAATAATTTCCCACTGTGTTTTCCACGGTTCTAACTCATTGTTTTTACCAAAACGTCGATTTTTTTTAAAGTGTAAAAACTCTGTCTACAGGATGTGTTCGGAATTTCTAGTGGACGAAAATCCACACTACGTCCATTAAGTTAGGATTATGTATTCCCAGACTATGGTCTTGGTATTTTTTAAAAAAATATATAAATTTTCGATATTTTAAAACTCCAAAAATTCAGTCTACTGGGCGAGTTCGATATTTCTATAGAAAAACATCCGGCATACATTTCGAATTACCCGTTGTGTATCAAAGGCTGTAGTTTATGTGGTTTTGCAAAAAATGTATTTTCTTTAATGCATGAATTCAGTATAAAGGCTGTATTCGGAAATTGTAATGCAAAAAGTCCGACCTACATCCCAAATTTCCCATCGTATATGCCATGGTTATTACTTTGGATGTTTTTAAAAAATGTCAGTATTCTCGTAGTTTTTAAAACTGCAAACAATTCAGTACATGAGGTGCGATCGGGGTTTCAAATGCAAAATATCCGGCCTACATCTCGAAATTTCTCATTGTGTATTCCAAGACAATTGTATTGGTGTTTTGGCGGAGATAGAAGTGAGTCCAGCTGAAAACGCTCTGAAAAACATCGAAAAAATAGCGGAAGTAGGTGGCTATATGAAGAAGGAAGTAAAAGACGCACTACTACATGCGGTGAGTGAGATAAGAAAATATTTAGAATTAATGCATATGAAAAGTGATAATATAGAAAACGAAGGCAACCAACAAAACATGTCGATCGAGGAAGACGACAGCTCTACTCCGGTACAACTAGCGACATCTGTTGGAAGCAGCAGTAGTCAACAGTACGAAAACCAAACTCCAGAGCCGCCAGACGGAGAACAGAGGAACCCTGGCGAAAACCAAATGCAATACCTCTCCATGCAAAAAGGACACAAAACAACAGATACAGGAGAGGAAGGAAGGAGCGACATCATGCAAAAGATAGACAACATTATGGATCTCCTAAACAACAAACTAGAAAAAATAATCGAAGAAAAAATAAACAACCAAAGGAATCCAACAACACAAGCACAACAGAGGAAAAAAACGGGGGGGGAGATGGAGCCCAAATAAAACAAAACTCTAACACAATGGCCAACCCAACAGAAGAAAAGCAGAAAAGAATCGACGAAGAACCAAACTATGAGGAAGAAAACGAAGTGGACACGTGGACCAGAGTAACATACGGAAGGAACAACAGAAACAAGAAATCACAAAAGCCTGAACAGAAGATAGGAACAAAAACTACCAAGAACGAAGACATCCAAGCAGCGCAGAGGTATGCCTGGCTCTTCCTAGGAAGACTGAAAGAAGACACAACACCAGATAAAGTAAAAAACTACCTACTAAACAACGGTATTCAAGGAAATCTGATCTGCGAAGAAATAGAGAGCAGGGGAAGGAACAAAGCATTCAAGATAGGAATACCATTTGAATACCTGGAGACAGTAAATGGCTCAGACTTCTGGCCGGAAGGGGTACTGATAAAACGCTATCTTTTTCGGAGAACATTTACAAACAAAGGAGTCTCAATCGCCTGTTAACGTTCTTAATTGGAATGCGGAAGGTCTCAAAAATGCACTGAAATATATACCAGTAGAGGAACTACTAGAATATGACATAATGGTATTCACAGAAACATTCGCAACGGAACAGATCAACATAGAGGGGTTTTACGGACTACACTCGTACGGAAGGAAAACGGATGGCAGGCCGACAGGTGGCGTATCATGCTATCTGAGGCCATCACAGGGGAACTTCAAAGTAATACACAAAGACGAAGACATACTCACAGTGAGAACAGACAACATCACAATCGTAGCAGTATACATACGACCACAAGCAACCACGGAGGAAGTGATAGAAACTTTAATAACAGCAATAGCAGACACGGAAGAAGACGAAACCGTCATAATAGTTGGAGACATCAACTGCAGGATAGACAAGAAGAACACAAAGACTGAAGTAGTTCTAGAGACACTGAGAGAAGAGGGTTACACCCTAACCAATAAGATGGAACTGCCAACATATATAGCGCACAATGGAACAAGCGCGATCGATTTACTGCTATATAAGGGAAAAGATCTAAGATTAATAGAACAAAAGGGGCTATGGTCATCAAACTTAGCACCCATCAGGAAACACGTACCGATAGCAACAAGACTGGAAAAGACAAAGGCCAGAAATAGACCAAACAAGGAAACCCCTAAAAACAGGATATCAAGAAAACTAGATGTAGAACAAATACGAAAAAACACGGAGAACATAGATAAAGCTAAAACGAGAATAAAGGAAGGCCAATTGGACAAAGCACTAGACATCACTAACAACCTTATAAAGAACGCCTGTCAACCAACATCAAAAAGAAGAGCACAACCGTGGTTCGACAGGATGTGCTACACAGAACGGAAGGAAACACTAAAAGCACTAAACAAAGCAAAGGAATCCAAAAATCAAGTAGACCTGGAACGATACGCCCAGAAAAGAAAACAGTACAAAAACATAATAAAATACAAGAAAACCCATTACATAGAAATGAAAGCCCAACAGCTAGCCGAAGAAGCAGAAAAGGACCCTTTCCTGGTCTTAAGGAGGAAACCCAGAGGAGTGATGAAAGAAATACCGATAGATGATTGGGAAAACCACTTCACAAAAATACTGAATGAAGGAAACAGAACAGAAGCTTACGAAGCCAATACTACCAGGAACCCAAGAACCCTGAATCTGGAAATGGAAATCACAGAGGATGAAATAAACAAATGCGTGAAAGAAGCAAAAATAAAAAAAGCCACAGGACCGGATCAAGTAGCATACGAACACCTAAAGGCATCAGCTGACGTGCTAATATCAATATGGAAAGAACTGTTTAACAAATGCCTAGAGACGAGAACCATACCAGAACAATGGAGAAGGGCTACCCTGAAAATGCTGTATAAAGGTAAAGGAAACACGGGAGACATGAACTCATACAGAGGCGTTGTACTGGAGAACACCCTGTTCAAAATCTTTATGAAGATACTTACAAACAGATTGATGGACATCACAAAATTAAACATCCCAGATAACCAATTCGGATTTAGGAAAGGAAAATCCACTCTGCAAGCAGCATCCGCATTATTATATGAGATAGAAGCAGCCCTCAACAGACCGAAAGGGAAATACTACGTGGTCTTCATAGATTATGAAAAAGCGTTCGATTACATAAACAGAACAAAACTACTCACGAAGATGAGGGACATGATTGGAAACGAGCACCCCATTGTTGGAATAGTACACGACATAATGAGGCGAAACTGGTTACAAATAACAGATGAGGTTGCGGCATCAGACGAGGTTATGCAAACTAATGGGATACTACAAGGAGACCCCATCAGCCCGCTACTATTTAACATAATGACGGCTGACATTGGGAAAGCAACAAACGGGACCACGCTGGTAATGTATGCGGACGACATGGCCATTGGGGCAGAAAACAAAGAAGAATTGCAAAAAGGCATAGATGGGATACAACGATGGGCTATGGAAAATGAGTTCAAGATAAACAGCAACAAGACCGTACAAATGGTTTTCAAGAAAGGAGGAAGAACAGCGGCAAGTGATAATCTAAAACTAGGAGAAGAACCGATAAGAATAGTCAACAAATTCAGATATTTAGGCATAACACTGCAGCCAACAACAAAGTCTTTCAGCGCACATGTGCAGGAGAGAGCAGCAGCAGCTATAAGAGCTATGTGCAGTATCAAAGACATCACATCGTTAAAATTAGTCACAGCCATGAAATTATTCGCATCAATGATCACCCCGATCGTCACCTACGGGATAGAACTGATATGGGAGAAACTATCGACCAGCGATTTGGAGAGGTTAGAAAAAGTAAAACCAAGATTCATCAAAAAGGCATTAGGTGCAAGCAAATACACACCAAATAGAATGGCCTATATGCTAGCCAGAGAAACCTTCTTCCTAGAGGACCTGAGGCAAAGGATACTACTGCCAGCAACGGAGCCATATAAGAAAGTCATCGAAAAAAAGAAACAGAGAGAAAAAGAGATCGACGAAGATTTCTACGCCTCAGATGCCATGGTAAACAGAGAGTGGACTGGAAGTAACCAACCACAAAGGCACAGAATCATAGGTTTAGCAACACACGGATATCATCACAAAATGTGCAAAAATACACCAACCGAGTTATTCGTGTGAATGCAAGATATGCGACCAAAAGTGTGAGCGATACCATTACAAACAATGCAGAATATGGACAGGATCACTGAACGAACTCATAAGAGACAAATCATAAACTTATAACTTAATGCTCTTTCGAGTGCCTCTTACCAACTTATTTATAATAAAGATGTCAACATTTTCGAAATATTTAAACCAGTAAAAATTCAGTCTACAGAGTATGTTCGGCATTTCGATTGCCTATTTCTAAGATTTCCCCTGGAATATCCCAAGATGTAACTTGGCATTTTTACCTAAAACGTCAAAATATTTAAAAGTGCAAAATTCAGTCTACAGGGTATATTCCGGATTTCAAATGAAAAAATCCCGTTTAAATACTACATTTTCCATAGTCTTGGGGTTTTTATAAAAATGTTAAATATTTCTACATTTTTGAAAACCGTAAAACTCAGTCTGCATAGTCTATTTGACATTTATAATGCTAAAGATAAAACCTACGTATAAAATGTCCCCCTATGTATATTAACATATAGTGTTACTGTTTTTAAGAGAAATTTCAATTTTTTTTAAACTGGAAAAAAATCAGTCTCCAGAGTGTGTTCTGATTTCTAATGCAAAAATTCGGTCTACATCACAAATTTCTTAATGGTGATGTTAACAAAACTATAACAAAAATTTAAAATTTGAAACTGTAACAATTCCGTCTACAGACTGTGTTCGGGAATTCTAACGTAAAAAATGCGACTTACATCCAAAATTTCCCATTGTGTATTCCAAGACAATAATATTGGTATTTTTTAATAAAAAAGGTCACAATTTTAAAAACTGTATAAATTCAGTCAACGAAGTGTGTTCGGAATTTTTCTAAATGCAAAAAATCCTATCACGTACTCAGTTTCTCATCGTATATTCTAGGATTATGGGGGCACGCCGTAGCGTAGTGATTAAAGCACTGAGCTTACAAGCCGGAGGGACGAGAGTTCAAGTCCCGTTAGGGTCAGGATTTTTAAACTGACCCAAAACCTCTGGGGTCGGCTCAGCCTCTAACGGAAATGAGTACCAGACGCTTGTTCCGGGGGTAAAGGCGGTCGTCACGCAGGGCTGACAACCTGGCTGACAAAGTGCCGATTGTCCAGAAAAAGTGGGAGCCTTGACCTCCTACTACCCCAAGGGCCTCCAGGCCATTTGTGCGATCACTTTTATATTCTAGGATTATTTCCTAGAGGGTTTTAATGTTAAAATTTTCATTTTTTTTAATCTGCAAAAATTCAGTCTATAGGGTTTATTCGAGAATTGTAACAAAAAGTTAGGCATAAATACCTAACTTCCGATTGTGTATTCCAAGGCTATAGTCTTAACTTTTAGCACAAATTTCCATTTTTCATTGTTAAAACTAAAAATTCAGTCTACAGAGTGTATTCGAGATTTATAATGTAAGAATCCGAGCCATATCACAAATTTCTCATTGCGTATTCCCCATTTGGTGTTTTAACAAAAATGTCTAAATTTTCGAAATTTTTAAAACTGCAAAATTTCAAACTACAGAGTGTGTTCTGCATTTCTAATGCAGAAATCCGGTCTAAATACCTAATTTCCTATTGTGTTTTCAAAGGTTATGTTCTTATTGTTTTTAACAAAAATATCTAAATGTTCTAATTTTTTAAACATTAAACATTCACTCTACAGAATGTATTCGGAATTTCTAATGCAAAAAATCCATACTACTCCATTAGGTATGATTGTGTATTCCCAGACTATGTCTTGGTGTTTTTACCTAAAGTATCAGAATGTCAGAAATGTTATAAATTTTATAAACTGTAAAAATTCAGTCTACAAGATGTGTTGCTGATTTCTAATGCAAAAAATCCGGCTTACACAACAAATTTATCATCGTGTATTCCAAGGTTATATTCTTGGTGATGTTAAAACAAAAATATCAATTTTTCGAAGTTTTTAAAACTGCAAACATTCAGTCCACATGGTGTTTTCAGAATTTCTAATGAAAACATCCGGCTTACATAGCAAATTTCCCATTGTGTACTCCGAGTTTATGTATGTTTTGGCGTTTTTAATAAAAAGGTACTACACAACAGAAGGAGAAAACAAGACGAGATCTGGGACGAATTCTACTCCGTAGAGGCGATGGCAAACAACAACTGGATGTCGGCGAACTACGAGCTGCGACACCTGGTGACCAGGATGGCGGTACACGGTTTCCACCAGAGAATATGCACCAAGAAGACATATCACGTACCAGAAGACACATGTGTATGCGAGATGTGCAAGGAAAGAGGTGACCGATACCACATCACAGTGTGTAAAAACAGAAAGAAATCCATAAGTGAATATGCACGGGACAAATAAAACAAAACAATACACAATGTGTAAACATTCTCATTATTATTATTAATAAAAATGTAAAAAATTACTAAATTTTCAAAACTCAAAAAATTCAGTATACAAAGTGTGTTCGGTATTTCTATTAGAAAATTTGTCTTACATTAAAAAAATCCATTTTGTATTCCTGGACTTTATGATCTTGTTGTTTAAAAAAATGTTTCTTTTTTCCAAATCTAAAAATAAAAAAATCAGTCTATAGGGCATGTTCCACAATTATAATACAAAAACTCCGGCATTAACCCCAATTTCCCGCTGTGTGTTCCAAGTATAGTCCTGGCATATTTTACCAAAAATATTAAAATTTTGTAAAAAATGACATTTTTAAAACTGCAAAAATTCAGCCTACAGGTAGTTCGGGATTTATAATGAAAATTCCGACCTATACCCCAAATATCCCACTGTGCATTCCAAGGCTACAGATTTGGCGTTTTTAGGATAAATGTTTAAAAACTTCGACATTTTTAAAGCTGCAAAAATTTAGTCTACGAAGTGTTCGGAATTACTAATGCAAAAAATCCGGCCTACATTACAAATTTCACATTGTGTATTCCGGGCTATAGCCTTGGTGTTTTTAAGAAAGCTGGCAGAATTTTACAAAATTTGTGCTAACATTCAGTAAACATGATTTTTTTCTGGATTTCTAACTCAAAAAATCCAATCTAAATAATAAATTTCCCATAGTGTATCCCACGGTTATAGTCTTGGGTTTTTGTTTAAATCAATCAAAATTTTCCAAATGTGTTTATACTACAAAAAGTCACTCTACAGGATCGTTCCAGATCTTTAATGCAAGAAAATCCGGCCAAATATCCTATTGTATACTTAAAAATAATAGTCTATGTATTTTTTTTATAAAAAAATCACTTTTTCCTAATTATGAAAATCGTAAAAAGTTCAGTCTACAGACTGGTTCGGCATTAGTAATGCAAAAAAATGCGGTTTGTGTATTCCGATATACTTTTTGCGTTTTTACCAAAAATGACATTTTTCGATTTTTTTAAATTCGCATAAAATTTAGTCTACATGGTGTGTTCGGGATTTATCATGCAAAAATCTGGAGTACATCACAATTTTTTCATTGTGTATTCCATGTTTATAATCTTGGTGTTTTAAGGGGGGTGATGGGTGAAATATTGACCATTTCAGATCAAAATTGACATTTTTTTGTTTGTTGTACTAAAAATAGCCTGTACTCTAATGTATATGTTGGCAAAGTTTCAGAGGCCTATGGCGCTTCTAAGTGCCCTAAATTACGTCAGAGTTAAAAGGCTGCGCCAGTTAAATACTACCTGCTTGCAAATCTTTAAACTTGTTTTTCCACACTTTTATTTTCACCGCATTTATGTACATTCAAAATTGAATGGAATTCAGAAATTTTGTCCTTGAATGTTCAAATTTTTACTGTATGTCCTAAAACCAATGGGTAACAAAATAGTGTATGGGTTTCATAATTGAAGTAGTATTTTAAGAAATAAAAAATAAAATGTATGCAATTATTAATTTTTTTTGTAATTCCACGCATGAGGCACAACATTATTTTTTTCTCCCTTTGTATTCACATTATAGGAATTATAATGCATGATGTTTTTTTCTAAATATTTTAGGGGTCTTGTAAAAAAATCAGACATTTTATTAAAAAATTGTGGAATCCATTTAATTATAATATTTTTTTAAAATATAATATTTAATAACTCGTAAAATAAATGTCTCACAAAAATGAAACCTGAACACTTCATTATGTATCATTCAGTGAATGTTTGTACAAAAAATTAAATCTCTAGCTCAGAAAATGTAGATAATAGAAATTTCATCCCTTTAAGCAAGCCGTCTAAAATTTGGATAATTTTATAAATTCAAATTTCAGCCTACAAGTGTGATCGGGATTTCTATTTTAAAAAATTCAGGTTAAAAACAAAATTTCCCATAGTGTATTTAAGGTTATAGTCTTGGATTTTTTACAACAATGTTTAAGTTTCTAAATTTTTATAAAACTGCAAAAAAATCCAATCTACAAGGTGCTTTCGGAATTTCAAACGCCAAAAATCCGACATATATCCCAGAGTTCGTATTGTTTGTTCCAAGATAATAGTATTGGTGTTTTAATAAAGTGTCAAAATTTTACAAATTTTGAAAAGTATAAAAATTGAGTCTATAGAGCGTGTGCGGCGGCATTTCTAAATGCAAAAAAAAAAAAAAAAAAAAAAAACGGTCTACATACCTAATTTCTCATCGTGTATTCCGAGGTTATAGGCTTAAAGTTTTTTTTAATGTCAAAATTATAGCAATTTTTAAAACTGCAAAATTCAGTATACAGAGTGTGTTTTGGATTTCTAGTGCAAAATATCCGGCCTACATCCCAAACCTCTCATTATATATTCTGAGACTACAGTCATGATATTTTGAAGAAAATGTCAACATTTTCGAAATTTTGAAAAACGGAAAAAATCTCTAGGGGATATATTGGATTTTCTAATGCAAATAGTGTGACCTACATCCCAAATTTTCCATTTTGCATTCCACGGCTATATTATTCGTGTTTTCAATAAATACGTCAACATTTACGAAATTTAATAAATACAAAAAATTTCGTATGTTCAGAAATTATAATCCAAAAAACCGCCCTACTCTCCAAATTATCCACTGTGTATTCCACGGGAATAGTTTTCGTATTTTAACACAAATGTCAAAATGTTTATACATTTTTTAAATTAAAAATGTCAGTCAACAGAGTGTGTTCCGGATTTATAATTTTTAAAAATCCGTCTTACATCCAAAATATCCCAATTGTATATCTCAAGGCTATATTCTTAGAGTTTTTATTAAAAATGTCAATATTATTCAAACTTTAAACGTTTGCTAAAATTCTGTCTATATGCCTTGTACGGGATTTCTAATGAAAAAATCCGGGCTACATTCCTAAACTTCACGTTGTATATTCCAAAAGGCTTAGCCTATAGCCTTACTGTTAACAAAAAGTATACATTTTCGAAATGTGGAAAAACTGCAAAAAATTAGTCTACAGGATGTGTGGAAAAACTGCACAAATTCAATTTACAGGACGTGTTCTAGATTTGGGATTCATTGTATATTCCAAGGCTCTAGTCATGATGTTTTTACCAAAAATGTCAAATTTCAAAAAATGTTAAAACTGCAAAAATTCAGAATACACGATATGTCCAGGATTTAACCCTTAAATTGACAAAACACAAATTTCTTCCGTTAGTTATTTTAATGTGGCGGACCGCAATGAAAGCGGAATCTTGTGTAACTGTTATTATTAGATACATTGTATGATTAGACACACATTTAAGTGGTTTCTTTTTGTTCGTTTTCTTCTGATTTACTCATAATGTTAGATTAATTGAACCAACTGATGTATCCAAAAGGATACATTGCGAATTTAAGGGTTAAAAGAGTGTGTTCGGAATTATCAATGCAAAAAATAGATCCTATATCCAAAATTTCCGGATTCATACTATAAGCTATAATATTGGTGATATAGTAAAAATATAAACAATTTCGGAATTTTGAAAATTTTAATATCCACTGTACTTTGTGTATTTGGGATTTATAATGCAAAAACATCCGATATAAATACCAAATTTCTCGATTATATGTTCCAATCCAATTTTATTGATGTTGTTAGTAATAATTTTAAAATCTTCAGATTTTTTAAAACTTCTGAAATGCATGCTATAGGGCCTGCTAGGGATTCCCAATGCAAAAAAATCAGCTCTACATCCCTAATTTCTCGATTTTATATTCAAATCCTACAGTGGTGTTTTAATAAAAATGTCAACATTTTTTAAATATTGAAATTTTCAAAAATTCATTCTACAGAGTTTGTTCGGCATTTCTAATGAAAAAATCTGGCCTACATCCCAATTTTCCCTATTGTGTATATTCCAGGCCTATAGTCTTGTTCTTACTAAAAATTTGAAAATTTTCGAAACAGCAAAATTTCTGTGTACAACGTGTTCCCGATTCCTAACGCAAAAATTCCGTCCTACAACTCAAATTTCACGATTTTATATTCCTACGCTATAATATGGGTTTTTAATAAGTATGTCAATTTTTTTTTTCAAAATTTTGAAAACTACAAAAATTTACTCTACACGGTTTATTCGAGATTTCTAATGAAAAAATACGGCCTACATCTCAAATTTCCTATTTGTAGGCCTATATTTGTATATATATGTTTGTGATTTTAATAAAGTATCAATTTTTTTTCAAATACTGAAAACCGCAAAAATTCAATCTACAGCTTGTGTTAGGAATTTCTAATGCACAAAATCCGGCCTACGACCTAAATATACGACTGTATATTCCAACGCTATAATCATGGTGTTTTTTAACAACTTTTTTTTAATTTGATAACCTCAAATATTTACTCTACAGAGTGTTTTCAGGATTTATAACGCAAAAATTCCTGCCTGCATACCACAGTTCCCGATTGTATATTCTAATGCTGTAATCTTGTTGTTTTAGTAAAAATATTAAAATATTCGAAATTTTGAAAACTTAAAAAAATCACTTTTCAAGCTGTGGGTTACGAAAAATCCGCCCTACATTCCAAATGTCCTGATTGTATATTCTAAGTGTTTCTAGTAAAAATTTAAAGTTTTCTAAATTTTGAAAACTTTTAATATCACTCTACAATGTGTTCGGGATTTCTAATGCAAAAAAAAAATCTACATTCAAAATTTACTATTGTATACTCAAATCTTTTATACTGGTATTATTAGTAAAGATTTTAAAATTTTCGGAACTTTGAAAACTTAAAAAATCACCGTACAGGGCGTGTTCGAGAATACCAATGCAAAACAAATCCTCCCTACGTACCAAATTTCCAGATTTATATTCCAAGACTAAATAATCTCGGTTTTTTAGTAAAAGTCAATTTTTGAAAATTTGGAAGCTTATAAAATTCGCTGTACATTGTGTGATCGGGATTTCTAATGCAAAGATCAGGCATATTCCCCGAATTTCCTTAGTTGTATATTAAGCCTATAATCTTGGTATTTTTAGTAAAAACTTTAAAATAAATCATTCTACAGATTGTGTTCAGGATTTACAATACAAAAAATTCGCTCTAAATCCAGTATTTCCCGAGCTGTACATTCCAAGGCTACAATCTTGGCGTTTTTAATATATATGCCAATTTTAAAAACTTAAAATATCACTCTGCAGGGTGAGTTCGGTTTTCTAATAAAATTAATCCGGCCTACCTCGCACATTTCCCGATTGTATATACCAATCCTATAGTCTTAGAATTTTAGTAAAAAGTAAATTTTCGAAATTTTGAAAACTTCTTAAATTCACCCTACATTGTGTGTTTAGGGATTTCTAATGCAAAAAAACCGGCCTACAACCCAAACTTCCCCATTATATATTCCAAAGCCAGAATATTGTATTTTTTACTAAAATGTCAAAATTTTGAAATGTTAAAAAATCCCTCTTTACGGAGAGTTCTAGATTGCTAATGCATAAAGTCCGGTCTATGTCCCAATTTTCCTGATTGTTTTACCCAAATCTATAGCATTTGTATTTTTACTTAAATTGTCAAAATTATTCTAATTTTTACATAACTTCAGTCTATTGGGTATGTCCTGGAATTACATTACAAAAAATCCGGCATACATCGCAAATTTCCCGATTGTATATTCCAAGACTATAATCTTGGGATTCTTAGTAAAATGACAAAATTTGTAAAATTTTGTCTAACTTCAAAAATTCACCCTATATTTTAAGAGATCAGATATATACGAAAATAATAAATAATAGATTGAGAAATATAACAGAAGTAATATTAAACGAAAATCAAAGGGGATTCAGAAAGAGATGGTCGTGTATAGACCATATCTTTACACTGAAACAAATTATAGAAACAACTTGGAAACTCACAGAGAGTTTATAGATTTGCATAACGCCTTCCATCGAATTAACAGACAAAAAAATATGGAAAATATTACGAATGAAAGGATATCCACAGTGAATTTTAAGTAAAATTGTTAAAGATGGCACTCCATATATTCCGTTAAAGAGATTGAAACACTATGTATGTTCTGAAGAGAAGTAATATACTAGTATCTGAAGATTAAGAAAATTAAAATTTTATTTTGTTTTCTTGCAATTCTTACATCAGTTTCCATGGAATTAATCTATTCTAGTTGTGCATGATTATAGTATGATCCAATTTTGCAGATATAATATATAAAGAATGTTCTATAAATGTTAAAAATATATAAAGAGCAAAGACATGCAGAATTTCAAAATTTAGTACGACACTTTCAAGTAAATTAACAAATCTGCGTCATCTAAGTCACTTAGCCATTTCATTTCTTCCGAAACTTGATCCAGTTCTACAAATAAATAAATATCCTCAACTCATGCTAAACTCAGGGTGGAATGGAGGAATGAGATAAGATGAATTCCCTATATTTACAGATAAGGGTGCCGGCCGACCACTCCTCATGCACCGTCATAGGGGCAGATGAATGAAATGGATGAGATGAGTGTAGAGAAATGGTGAAATGAAATTGTGGCTGGGGAAAATCTGATAAAACCCCGAGAAAACATGCCCAAGCTCAGTTTCGTCCACAGCGAAATGCACATGGTGTGACCGAGATTCGATCTCGGTACCTCAACCTCTCGCACCACGGAGTCGCTTTTGAAACTAGACCCAGTTCTAATCCCTGAAATATTTATTTCCAGGAAATTACCTTTTAGGTATTGCTTAAAAAACACTATTCTACATACTCTTAAGAAGAAATTCCTACAACTTAGAAAATTCCCTAAAATTACTAGATATTTTACTTTACACCAATCAAATAATACCTTCCATGGTAACACAGTCTTCAAGTTAAAAACCTGATAATGTCATATACTCAAACATTACAACAACAAAATTACTTTTTGTGATCTAAAGTATCCCCAAACTTTAACCTACACAGGAGACATAAGAAGAAAATAGTCTAAGATCCGGCTGCACGATTACTACGTTCATCGAGTGTATGAACAAAATCTATTTTTTTCATAAAATTGTGAATTACTGAATACATTTTTGCCGAGTTGCCTATTAAAATTTGGCCGCCAGTATGTTTAATTAAAATATAATTATTTATTCGAAATAATTTGATTCACTTGTTATTAAAATTAATTATAAACCACTTCGCAGAAATCGATATATAGAGCTTGACAAGTTTTGGTTGCCATTTCAAACTTGGCCGTAACCTCCTCGCAGCGAGAAGTAATACCACTGCCCTTTATGTATACTACATACAATGTATATACAAAAATATGTCCAAAAGGTAGTGTTAATATACATTATACGGAACAAATCACAGAATTTTAAATGAACTGAACTTCATTTGAAACCATATAAAACAAATACGTACTTAGCGCCATTTTATTACTGATTGATGTCACAGCCTTCTGTAGCCGCGAGGAGATTTACGGCCAAGTTTGCAATGGCAACCAAAAATTTTCAAGCTCTAAACATCGATTTGTGCTAACTGGATTATAATTTATTTTAATAACAAGTGAATCAAATTATTTCGAATAAATTAATTAAAATATATTTTAATTAAACATACTGGCGGCCGTATTTTAATAGGCAACTCGGAAAAAAATGTATTCAGTCATTCACAATTTTATGAAAAAAAATAGATTTTGTTCACACACTCGATGAACGTAGTAATCTTGCAGCCGGATCTTACACTAAAACTAGTGCGGGAAAATACAGACCATTGATTTCAGTATACGCTTTTGCGGATTCTTTAGAACACAAAAGTTAATTTAACATATTTTTATACGCTTTATGTTAGCTTGACCTGTATCTATCTATGTAACTGAATCATTTAACGCGATATTCACCCACTTAAAATCATTGGATCGACTTGATACTTTTCATACTTGTAAAAGACCCGTGACGATATAATAATTTCATATTTGTTTCTAAAATCCTGGCCTGAATCATCAGAAAAAAAAGTGTCTCTGTATCAATATAACAGAATTTTTAACACGATTTTCACCCACTTAGAAACATTGGATCGACTTAAAACTTTGTGTACTTGTAAAGGATCCGTGACAATACAATAATTTCATATTTTGTTTCTAAAATCCTGGCCAGAATCATCAGAAAATCAAAAAAATGAAAACTGGTATAATAGGTAGCGCACTTGTCGACTTTTTAGTTAATCGTTGTAACAGCTCAGATGGTAGAGCGGTGAACTCTAATGGTATATAATTTCAGTAAACCATAGGTCGCTGGTTCAAATACGACTGGGAGGTTTTTTTTTTTAGAAGAGTATTACTTTTAGCTCACACTACAATAGTAGCCTATCGAATTTAAATATATTTACATTTTTATCTTATTCTGTAAAATATTAAAACTAAAAAATAAAAAATAATAGTTTTAAAAAACTAAAAAAAACACGCTTTATTAGAAAACCGAACTAAAAAATTGAAAAATAATTTTATATTTCCAACACGCTTGGGATAAATAATTTTACCATCAAAAGCATGGGATGCTTTTTATGATTTTTACATATTCTTCTTAGAGACTTTACTTTTACCAATATCTGTTTATTATCAAATATAGTAATTGGTAAACAGCACCCCACGATTTTGATGGTAAAATTATTTATCCCAAGCGTGTTGGAAATTAAAATTATTTTTCATTTTTTTAGTTCGGGTTTCTAATAAAGCGTGTTTTTTAGTTTTTTAAATTATTATTTAAATATCTTCATCCCCCTGATGATTCTATTTGACTTCCTGAAACCCTAATTAATATTATTCTCCCACTTCACTTTTCACCTACCTACCAGATGCTTTCCTACAAGTTGCAATGCACCTCATGTATTATGATCTGCCTTTCTTTACGTGTATCTAAATCTTCTATGCGTGTGTATGTCACTGAACTTCTGCTAAACGACTACACCTATTTTGATGAAAATATTCGTGTGTGTTTGTGTGGGTCCTTACATAGTTTAGATTCATAATTTATGAACTTAACAAAATTACAGAAGAATATGGTTTGAAGATATCTACAGAAAAAACAAAAATTATGGCATTTCAAGGTGTAGATCCTGTCAGAAGTAAAATTGTACTGGACAATCAAATTTTGGAGCAGGTGAATAATTTTACATATCTAGGATGCAATATCTCATATGAAGAAGAAAAGGATGTAAATGCAAAAATATCTAAATTTTTAAGAATTTTAGGGTTAATAAATTATATATTCAAGCCACAGTTAGTCCAAAAGCATTCAAGATTAAAAGTGTATAAAACACTGGCTCTTCCAACTCTTTTGTATGGTAGCGAAGTATGGACGTTGAAACAGAAGGATATACAGAGACTTAGATCTGCTGAAATGAGATACCTTCGGAGGACTGCAGGATACACACTACTAGATCACAAAAAAAAAATGAAGACATCTTAGAAGAATTACACATGGAACCTTTAGAAAACAAAATTTCTGATTATAAGGCAAGATGGATGCAACATGTTCATCGAATGGAAGGTCACATAATACTCAAACAAATGTTAAGATATCAACCTGCAGGAAGAAGAAGACCAGGACGTTCACTCAAAAGACTTCTGGATGGTGTTTCTTTTGAGGCCGAAACATGTCAACAAATGGCCTAAATTCGTGAATGTACTATGATGATGATGACCCTCTAAAACCATTATGTGTAGGAGTTCAGCTGAAGTGAAAATTAAAAAATCTTTCTAGCGGTCACAACTGTCGATGTTTTACAACGAATCTCAGTATATCCTATTAAAATAAACCGAGATAAGCATAATCCAAAAATGAACGAAATCGGACAATTAAAAGTGGAAGTTTACCTGAAAACCGAAATTAAAAATTGACTAACAACCACAATGTTTGGTTCGTCTCAGCGTTTACCATACAATTTAATTAACATTTAATATTTCATTTATTTAAGCGTAGCAACGCACGCCCGGTATTAGCTAATATAGTATATACTATAAAATTCTTGTGTACGTGTGTATGCCACTTGAACACCTCCTAAACGACTGGACCAATTTTGATGATTTTTTTATGCGTACGAGTGGGTCTCTTGATGGTTTACATTCACAATTGGACCCGCTAAGACCATTAAGTGTAGGATTTCAACTGAAACAACGATTAAAAAATCGCTCTAGCAGTCACAATGTTCGATGTTTAACAACGAAACTCAGTACATGATATAAAATTAACCGAGGTAGGTATTGGCCAAAAATCATCGAAATCCGACCGTTAGAAATGTGGGTTTACCTGAAATTCGAAATTAAAAATCGACTCGGAACCGCCATGTTTAGTTTGCCGCAGTGTGTATCATAATATAATTCCATCCATCCAAAGTAATTCTGCCCGAGGGCAGGTTTTTCATTGCAATCATAGCATTTTCATGCTATGCTTTGCAGCTTTACTAGGGAATTATAGGTGTGGTAGCTTCCCTTGCTTTCCACACCGGTGAAGGATGATGATAAGGATGATGATGATGATGCCCGGATGATTTTCGGGGACCGTTGGGCCCTAAGCTTCCTGACATTTGTCTTACAGGTGAGGAAAACCCCCGAAAAAAACTCACCCAGGAGCCTGTCCCAACCGGGAATCGAACCCGGGCCCGCTGCGTGACAAGGCAGCACGCTACCTCGAGACCACAGCGGTGGACATTATATACATATACGTGTGTGTGTGTGTGTGTGTGTGTGTGTGTGTGTGTGTGTGTGTGTGTGTGTGTGTGTGTGTGTGTGTGTGTGTGTGTGTGTGTGTGTGTTGTGTGTGTGTGTGTATGTATGTGTGTGTGTATGACTTAGCGTCAAGCGGGATCAATATTTATTTTTTATCGGAATAAAACTCGGCATATAGAAATAAATTTAAAACGTAAGCTCTAGTTCCTTAACCAGAAAAATCTGGACTATTAGAAGTAGGAGTTCACCTGAAACGAAAATTTAAAAATACTCTGGCGGTCACAATTTCCTATTTTTCACAACCGACTCGGTACACGCCATTAAAATAAAACATGGAACGAATTCTCTAAAAATCAGAGAAACCCGACCATTAGAAGTGGGATTTACCTGAAACCAAAAATTGAAAATTAGCTATAGCACCCAACATGTTTCCTTTGTCGCGATATATTTATCCAATTTAATTATCCTTAAATATGAAATGTATGCTATAATATGCACTGGTTTGATTTAATATTTTAATAAATCAATTTAAACATGAATATATTGAAAATATTTCAATTATACAACAATATGTAATAATTTACCGTTATACGTGGTATGTTTTCACTGCAATCCGACACATTTAAATAAGGTGGCATAATTAGTGCAGTTCCGCCAATTTAAGAGGTAACAAAATAATTATATATACAGAGTGTAACAGGACCTCACCGACAAAATTATAGGGATGATAGGCCATGCAGAGAGGATCCTTTTACACGCTTTGTAATAGCTTGACCTGTATCTATCTATGTAACAATCTTTTAACGCGATTTTCACCTACTTAAAATCATTGGATCGACTTGAAACTTTGTATACTTGTAAAAGACCCGTGACGATACAATAATTTCATATTTTGTTTCTAAAATCCTGGCCAGAATCATCAGAAAATCAAAAAGAAGTGTCTTTGTATCTATGTAACTGAATTTTTGAAAACGATTTTCACCTACTTAGAAACATTGGATCGACTTGAAATTTTGTATACTTGCAAAGGATCCGTGACAATACAATAATTTCATATTTTGTTTCTAAAATCCTGGCCAGAATCGTCAGAAAATCAAGAAAATGAAACTGGTATAATAGGTTGCGGACTTGTCGACTTTTTAGTCAATCGTTGTAAGAGCCGAGTTGGTAGAGCGGTGAATTCTAGTGATATATCATTTCAGTAATCCGTAGGTCGCTGGTTCAAATCCGGCTGGGAGGTTTTTTTTTTTCTTTTAGGAGAGTATTACTTTTAGCTCATACTACAATAGTATCGAATTTAAAGATATTTACATTTTTATCTAATTCTGTAAAATATTAAAACTAAAAAATAAAAAATAATAGTTTTAAAAAACTAAAACAACACTCTTTATTAGAAAACCGAAGTAAAAAAAATAAAAAATAATTTTAATTTCCAACACGCTTGGGATAAATAATTTTACCATCAAAAGCGTGGGGTGCTTTTTATGATTTTTACATTTCCTTCTTAGAGACTTTACTTTTACCAGTATCTGTTTATTATGAAATATATTAATTAATAAAGAGCACCCCACGCTTTTGATGGTAAAATTATTTATCCCAAGCGTGTTGGAAATTAAAATTATTTTTCATTTTTTTACTTCGGTTTTCTAATAAAGCGTGTTGTTTTAGTTTTTTAAAACTATTATTTATTTTCTGAAGGAACATATAGTCGTAAACACGTCGTTTATGAGTTATGCGCAGATGAAGGTGTTCACCCGTAAGGGTCGGAATTGATTACAAACAATTGTACACGTATCATTTTATTGAAAAATGACATGTTTTTACAATAAGTGTTCAAACAGTCGCACCTGTGTCTCAGTGCATGTTTGATATCGTCGTATCAACAATCGGCCAGCACGGCCGAGCACGACAGGATTGTTTTTGACGTCGTCAGAACACTTATTGTAAAAACATGTCTCTTTCAATAAAATTGTTTGTATTCAATTCCGAACCTTACGGGTGAACACCTTCATCTGCGCATAACTCATAAACGACGTGTTTGCGACTATATGTTCCTTCACAAAAAATGATCCTATCTGCATGGCCTATCATCCCTATCATTTTGTCGATGAGGTCCTGTTACACCCTATAGGCCTATACAAATCTGCAATATCTTAATATATAAAAATTACGTGTCACGTTGTTTGTCCGCGATGGAATCTTAAACTACTGAACCTATTTTAATAAAATATTGCACACTGTGTGCAGTTTGATCCAACTTGAGACTTAGGGAAGTTTATAACTAAATTTATAGTCGCATTATTTTTATTGCAAATTATTTGTTTATTATTTAACAAATAATTATAATTATCTGTGAGTTCCATACGATTCTAACAGATGGCCGTGTAAGGTAATTGGTTTATTATTTAACCAGGTGGCTGTGCTTTTTGTTGCAACCGCGAATTTCAATTCAATTACAAATATTGATTATTTCATAATTTAAGTGTGTGTGTGTTTATTTTATTTTCAATATATTTTATTAATTATATTAATTTCGTGCATAAGTATTAGTTTTAAGTAATCTGGCTGAAAGACAGCAACTTAATTTAAATTTAACTGGACCGACAAGAGACATTGAAGGGTATGGAGAAATCAGTTCTAGAGACCATGAATGATAAGATATCAAGTGAATTTCCGCAAATTGGTATAGGCCTATGTGACATAAAGCTTACATTTAAGAAGAATGTCAATTTAAAAACATATGAAGGTCCTAAGGAACGGAATAACAGAATTATAAGTAAGTCTGTTAGTTATAATAATATGCCTAATATTACAGAAACAACCTCCATGCCTCAATTAAATGAAAAACAAGATGACTATAATATATCACAAGACGATATTACTATACAGAGACTTCTTATGATGACGGGAATGCAAACTGCCAACAAGTTCGTAGAAAAAATCGAAAGTATAATGAAATCAGCAAGCCTCCTCAAAATATTCGATCAATAAATGTATATAATTCTTACGATACACTTATGGATGATACTGAGAATGCAGACAACATAAATTCATATCAATCAACAAAACCACTTCCACATAAACCACCACCCATATTTATACCGGGTGTAGTTAACGTACCAGAACTAAAAAATTGTGTAAAACAAAAACTTTCTGATTTAGATTTCTCACTTAGTTTACTACAACATAATTTAACGTATACCTTAGCCACTGCAACGCGTGGCCGGGACTTCTATATATAAAACAAAGTCGGATTAGTTACACTATTTATAACTCAAGACCGGCTCGACCGATTTTTATTATCTTTGATTTGTTGGATTTGTTTCCGCCCCGAACAGCAGATAACTATTAAAACATCGGAAACATTAACGTAAAAATATTTAAAGGCGATACGACGTTCGCCGGGCCAGCTAGTAACACATACACACACACACACACACACACATATATATATATATCCTATACATATATCCTAAACAGCAACATTGTATCAGGAATTCGATTTGTTGAGAAATTCGCTTAATTTACTAAATTACTGTGTGACGAAATGTTTGATTCCCCACAAATCAAAACTAGCTCACTTAAAACCCTCTGGCGGCACTATGGCCCTGGGGTCGACTCAGCCTCTAACGGAAATGAGTACCAGACGCTTGTTCTGGGGGTAAAGGCGGCCGTCACGCAGGGCTGACAACCCGGCTGACATAAAGTGCCGATTATCTAGAAAAAGTGGGAGCCTTAACCTCCTACTACCCCAAGGGCCTCCGGGCCTGTTGTGGGATCACTTTACTTTATGTAGTTTTCACCATTATCCTGTCTGTTCGTCTCTCCTTGCTTTAAAAACTTTTCTATGTAGGCCTACTTTATTCCTTCTGGCTTTTTTCGTGTTGAGACTTGAAAGTAGTTTTGAAGTTCCTTAGGACAGGTTACTGGCCCGACGCTAAGTAGTCCAGTGGTAGGGCTGCTACCTTTTAGTCTCTGGACAGACATTAGGATACCGCATTATATATACAGAGACTTAGATCTGCTGAAATGAGATATCTTCGGAGGACTGCAGGATACACACTACTAGATCACAAAAAAAATGAAGACATCTTAGAAGAATTACACATGGAATCTTTAGAAAACAAAATTTCTGATTATAAGTCAAGATGGATACAACATGTTCATCGAATGGAAGATCACAGAATACCCAAACTAATGTTAAGATATCAACCTGCAGGAAGAAGAAGACCAGGACGTCCACTCAAAAGACTTCTGGATGGTGTTTCTCTTGAGGCCGAAACAGGTCAACAAATGGCCTAAATTCGTGAATGTACTATGATGATGATTATGCCTACTTTATTCTCAAAGTAATATTTTCTCCTCCCTTAAAGTAAGAAACCATGTTTCGCATCCATACAACTGAAAGAATCGTTAATTATAGGGTATACAATTAAAATCACTAAAATAGCTGCAATTAATTATCTTTAAATGTAAGTAAAACTGATTTAGAAAAAAAAACTTACCTCCTACTCGCCGATCTGAAGAACTCAAGCTATCACCTGAAAAAAACAAAAAAGTACACGCTGAAACACCCGAGCCATAAGATATTTAGGGACCCTCAGAGAAAATGGGTAAATGGGGATAGTGGATGCACCAAGGCATTTTATTTTAAAATGTATATCAGCAATCTGCAAACACGTCTTAATGTATATAAAATACGTCTTTTGTATCAGACTTGTTCTGAACTCGTCATAAATCACATTTAAACTATTTTCATATATAAAAACTTAACAAAATATATTTCATTACATTCCGTTTTAAATGCGTTGCCCAAATAGTATTCATCAATCTATGATAATGTCCGTAATATAATTTCGTTTGTCTTAAAAACTGTATTTCCGTTTGTAAAATCTCTCTCTCTCTCTCTCTCTCTCCTCTCTCTCCTCTCTCTCTCTCTCTCTCTCTCTCTCTCTCTCTCTCTTTCTTTTATACATACACATACATACACACACATGTATGCACGCACAAATAAGAACAAATAGGTGTTTAAAATATGTAAGCAACATATTATGTAACTGAAGCAATGCTATTAGGTACGTTTTATCAGGCATGAAATCTATGGCGCAACAGAGGCCTAGAAGGCTCTTGGCCTACCAATTGGCTGCTTGTTTATCAGCTTTGGCGACCTATAAATTTAGGAAACGTTATTAATTTATTAATATATTTATTTATTTGCTAACTATATCATTACATTCCAACATGGGGCCTATAATTTTTGGATGAATATTTTGACAATTTTAGGCCATAAAAAATAACCCTATTGATGATAATACATGTTCCGAAAGGCCTATTAGTTGTTTACTGAAATTGTAACTACTTAAGACGACTGAAATTTCAAGTTCATATTTTAGTAATTTTCGACCCTTGAAGCTAAAAAAGTGTTACGCTCTTTCCTTCAGCGAATAACAAGGGCTAGCTTCAAATAGACACCGGTAATGTCCTCTAAAATTTTTATAGAGGCTCTAATTTAGGCTCAGGTTCTTTAACGGGCTCGAAAATCTTCAGGCTCTTGACCGATGAATTAAAATCACTCGAGACTATTTTAGTGATAAAAATATCCATCGATTCCGGAAGGGTTTGAATCCGCGACTCTCGGGACCACATACAAGAAACTTAAATCCTGCACCATCAAGGGGAATGTTTCTTTACTATACGTTTATCATAACTTTAAACTGTTTCATACAGTGCTTACTGCTTTTAAACACCTTATCCTCGCAAAAAAAAAAAAAAAGAAAAGAAAAAAAAAGCATACAACTATACAAAAAATCTAAAACCATACAAACTTATACAAACGGAAACTTCAAATTCAACACATGTTAAATGATACCCTATATAAAATACATAAATAAATAAATCCATGACACTATATATATATATATATATATATATATATATAAAAGAGATAGCATCAATTCTGTTATTGGAAGCAGAGTCATATCGTTAGCGTGAGATATTCCTCTGATCTTATTTTCAGTTTTCTTAACCAAATACTGAACCTCTCGTATCAAATAACTACTCATTTATCTTTAGGAGGCTGGGTGAACTCCATTAAATGTCGTACATGTAAAAAAGGATTACTATAACATAGCCGGAAATCGAACCCATTATCCTTAGGGCATACTAACAGTCATCTGGGATATATTGTTGATTTATTTAACCAAGCTCTTTAACATTTCAGGACCATTTCATTCCAATACAAATCTGGACAAATCGAACAATTTTGCACAGAGGTAATTTATTTTAGGCTTCGTGTTTTTGCATGTTCCATAAATCTACTACATGAGACCCAAGGTTTGATTAAAAAAATACATCAACCCCAGCCGGATTTGAACCCACAAACTTTGGAATCACAAGCGAGCACGGTAACCACTAGTTACCGGAACAGATACCCTTATGTGTAACTAACTCACTGGCACCATTGAACCCGAAGGTTCATGGCCGCGCGAACATATGCTCCATGCATGACTATCCTGACATTATGTTCCATTCAAACCCTATATAATTTACCTCCCTCAAATCATAGTTATTATTCTTCTTACCTAGAGGGCACTTTTTACTGGTTTTCCTACAAGGTGTATCCATGCCCCTCTTTCATTGCCCATTCGCGCCACATGTTCTGCCGTCGCATTCTACGAGACTTACCTGTTCTTATTACATCTGATTTCTTATAAAAACCTTATAGCTCACTGCACTCTTATTTGGTCTTCTCATCAACCTGTCTCATTTCCTAAGAACTTTATTCTAAAATACTTGTAATATTTTCTCCTCACTTAACTAACTCACAGGCACTTTTGAGCCCGTAGGTTAATGGCCCCACGGACGTAAGCTCTCCATACATCCCTATCCTGAGCTAATGTTTTACAATAATTCCCTGTATAATAAACTTCCCTCAAATTATAGTTAATGTTTTTCTCCCACCTCATTCTTGGTCTACAAACTGGGCGTTTTCCCTCTGGTTTTCCTACAAGAAGCTTCCATGCACATCTTTCATTCCCATTCGTGCCACATGTCCTACCCATTGCATCTACGTGACTTAACTCTTCTTACTATACCTGGCTTCCTATAAATACCATGTAATTCATTGTTAGTAGTCTTCTCCATTCACCTGTCTGTTCATCTGTCTTTGATCCAAAAAGTTTCCTAACAACTTTATTCTCAAATACTCGTAAACTCCTCCCTTAAACTAAAAAAAATGCGTATTTTTTAACTTTTTTTTTGCACAAAGTAATACTAATTTTGAAAGAAAAATGTGTTTATACACTCCAGATTTGAAACTACTAGTATTTTATCATTCCATTTTTACAGACTCATTTTTAAATTCTATGTTTATAGATATTTTATAATCTGCGATCATATCTATTTTATGCTATACCATTTTATAAGTTACGCTTTATATACAATACTACGAAAAATTGAATATGATCAAATGGGACCTAGTAATGGAATTCACACCCAGCATTTGTTTTGACAACTGCATGAAAAGAAACGATAAAATAAAATAAGTTAAATATACATTCTTAGGTAAGATCCGTCGTCCTCAACTTATAAAATATGTATTCTTTATGCCTGTAGGTCTTTCAGAACATCCATTCCATCTTCAGCAGGTCCTCATTCGCTACAAAATCTAAAATGATGGTTGATGCTGCTGGTCATAATGTGATAACACCACATTAGTACCAGCAGCATCAACCATAATATTATATATAGTAGCGAATAAGGACCTGCTGAAGATGGAACGGATGTTCTGAAAGGCCTATAGGCATAAAGAATACATATTTTATAAGTTAAGGACGACGGATCTTACCTAAGAAGGTATATTCTAACTTATTTTATTTTATGACTTTCCACCTCAATGGTTTTAACATTGAATTTTATTAGTATTGAACGATAAAATATAATATAAAATAAAAATAATAACTGAGGTTAGTACGCACTAGTTAACTTCAGAAAATGAGTATCTAACTCTATTGCTTGAGTCAACGTGTTCTCTCCTACCTACAATTTGGGCAACACTTTCTGCCTTAGAATGCATCCACTCTCTGAGCATCCCTAATTCAGTATAGAATTACAATCAGGAATCAATTTTTTTAATTTTTTATATTTTTTTATTTAAGTAACTTTAAAATCTTTATTCTGTATTTCCACTACAAATAAATTTTAAGTAATTTATGCAGCGAACATTAATATAGAACCTAAAAAAATGCATCTATATGAAAAAATTATTGATTTTTCATTGATTCCTGATGTGTTTGGGGAGAACAAAAAAGCGTAGTCCTATCAAATACTTACGACTTTTAAGTCAATTTTGAACCTTATTGTACCTTCAAACTCCTCTGATTAATCTTAGTTATAGTAAATTCTAGCGTACAAATCAATTCTTCATGCTTGTCTATTACTTTTTTTTCCTTCATACTTGCAAAGATAAAGAATATTTTATGTTTTTCACACATATTCCTTTATGTATTATTATTACATATAGACTTTAGGACATCTGTCATCATATGACCTCCGAAATGTGTTGTATCCACTTATCCGTGTCATAGTTTGTAGAAAAAGTCATTTTCCTTTCTTTTCTATGTTATTTCCAGACGCTTCAACGTATTTGCTCATATAGTGTCCAGACTTGTATATCTGCTTCTCTTACTTTATTTTTATTCAGAGATGCTTTACATCTAGCATTAAATGATGACCGAAATATGTTTTTTTTTTTCACTTTAATTTTATTTCCGACGCTTCAACATATTTGAGCAGATTTATTTGGTCATATAGTACCTAGTTCAGTATATATATAAAACCTATAATTTCCATTTTCTACAGTGAGGAAACTAATGCAAAACGAATGAATCATTATATTGTGGATAAATTACGAAAATAAAAAATATATAGAGAATTGATTCTACCGAGGTTTGAACGCAGACTCCCCAGCATACGTGTATGAAATCGCTCAATGCACTACTAATCCTACTGTTGAAATATAATTTCGAGCGAATTATGAAATTATATGTAGTAAAATCAATAAATGATCGTGAAATAATATTTATAAACTCTCATCAAATAGTGGATTAGAAATTTCGTAACATAGTTTCTAATATTTTGAGAATAAAATTAGACATAAAAAATAAATTAAAATTTGACTAAATAAATAAGGAAATTATTAATCTAGCATTTACATTAAAGATTAAAAATAAAAATAAATAAAAAAATTAAAATGAATAAAAAATAATTAAAATAAATAAAAAATAAATAAAAATAATTTAAATAAATAAAAAATAATTTAAATAAATAATTTAAATAAATAAAAAATAATTTAAATAAATAATTTAAATAAATAAAACATAATTAATATAACTAAAAATAATTAAAATAAATAACAATAATAAAAATAAGTAAAAAAAAAAGGTTGAGATGGGGTTTGAACAGTATCTTCAGATTACTAGCATAACGCTTTAGCTATCTGAGCCATTGAACTTTAACGTTAGCTACCTGCCATATTAATGATCTGGATTCATTTTACAGATTTAGAAATCTAAGCCAATGCGCAATTTTAAAACATCGAATTTGAATTCAAGTCCTCGTGTCTTGTACTTTCTTCGTTTAGGTTATTTATCAATTGCCTTATTTTTTCGTGCAAACATCAAAACGATTAACCATTTCATCTGTCTTCCTTTAATTTTCTTTTATTTCATTTTATATAAATAAATGCCATGATGATTAAATCTTCCTCTATGTAATTGATGTTAATCATATTATTATTCTTTTTTTCAATCGGATTTATTTCGTATCGCCATTTTTATTTATTTGTCACTTTAATTATTTAATTTATGACTTAAATCGTATCTGTATGCCGTGTATATTTAAATCCAATCAATAATTTTAAAAAAGCAAACAACTAAACTGCGATCCTTCTGTCTTTGACACCCACATTTCCAATTTCTGTTGTTTAGTAACCAGTTTTCGTAGATTCGATTAATTCGTTTAAAAAAATGATAGGACTTCGCTTTTTAAAACACATAGCCCTCTATTTTCAGGAAGCTCTAACTAAAAAGTGGAAATAAATGCAACAATTGTTTACTAAATTTTAATAATAAAAAAATGTAATAAACTAATTTAATAGCTCCTAAAAAAACTGTAATCCTAATTTATTTCCAAGTCAATTTTACGTGTGACATTTTTCCACGTAAAAATCAAACTAAAAGAAGGTTACAACCACAAGGTTGGGCGACTATTCAATTGTTGTAGCACTTTTTAGTTAGAGCATCTACAGTGTAACTATATTTATTAAATATATAGAAATCTGTACTAAGTTATGAGACAAATACACTGTACATAAAACAATGTATACATTGTCTCATCGCTAAATTTACGTCAATTTGGAATAAGCTGTTATTTGGGTACCAACATGTTTATAACTTAAATGGACCTTTTCACTTTACAATATTTTTATTTTAACTTACAAACTAAAAATTCCAGCAAGGGATATTTGTCGTTTAAAGGAAACAATTGATTTCTCTTATAACGTTAGTTCGAATTTTGAAATTTCCATCTGCTGAGGTATGTGAAACACTCTTCAGTATGGAAAACTGATTTATTGACCCACATTATTTATGGTTTTTTATAATTTTATTAATCAAGATTGTGAATAAAATTATAAATTACCTTGAAAGTAAAATAAATTCCATGCTGCAATTTGTACAAATATTAATTTTTTAAAAAAGTGCAAAATTCCATTTAAAAACACGTGATACCCAAAGTAGTTTCATTGCATCACCTATCCGATTTTAATAGAAATGTGAATTTTTGTTCAGAACAGATTTCTCTATATTGATTACGAATTATCAGGGAAAGCATTTTTATGCACTAAAAGTTTGGATTTGAAGACAGATAGTACATATGACTCAACTATTTGTATGTACAACCAATATAAATATTGTCAAATTCTTACTTGACATTATGCTATGTAAAATTATTAATTTTAGCACATAAAAAATCTGTCCCTACTTACAATCTAATTAAAGTTAGAATTATGACTTCCTGTGTAATAAATCCACTTTCAGCGAAATCCGAAGGAATGAAGCCTAAGGTTGTTCTCAAGAATACATTTTTGAAAAGTTTACAGATGTTCACAGCTTATATTTAGCAGACACACTGACCATGAGAAATATATATAATCTAACTCGCTGGTGCTATCGGATCAGTAGGTCCATGGCCGCGCGGACATAAACTCTCCATATACATCGTTATCCTGGGCTAATATTTTCCAATCATTTCATGTATAATTTACTTCTCTCAAATCACGGTTAACGTAATTCCCCCATGTCATTCTTGGTCTACCAACTGGGCGTTTTCCCTCTGGTTTTTCCTACAAGAAGTTTCCATGCCCCTCTTTCATTCCCCATTCGTGGCACAGCCCTGCCCATTGTTGTCTTCGAGACTTAACTGTTCTTATTACATCTTAATTCATAGCATTTTCATGCTGTGTTTGCAGCTTTACTAGGGATTTACAGGTGTGGTAGCTTCCCGTTGCTTTAAACACCTGTGAAGGATGATGATATTGATAAGGATGATAGTGACCGAATGATTTTTAGGGACCGTTGGGCCCAGCTTCCTGATGTTTGTCTTACAGGTGAGGAAAACCCCGAAAAAACCTCACCCAGGAGCCTGTCCCGACCGGGAATCGAACCCGGACACGGTACGTGACAAGGCAGCATGCTATTTCGAGACCACAGCCTATATATACATATACATACATACACACACACACACTTAACTTATATGTGCCTGTTAACGTACTAGCGGCCGAAAGTTTTGTTTAGTCAGGTCCAAAATTGGCATATACAACCAATTAAAGTAAGGTAGAGTTCGTTAACCAGCAAAATGGGACCATCAGGTGTAGGAGTTCACCTGAAACGAACATTTAAAAATCCCTCTTTCGGTCGCAACGTAACGTTTGATGTTTCGCAATGAAACTCAGTATATCCTATTAAAATGAGATCCCCTAGAATTCAGGCAAAATTATTTTTCTTTATCAGAATGGAAATATACAAGAATCAAATATATATATATATATATATATATATATATATATATATATATAACATATTCCCGTACATTTGAGAACGATAAGATCAATTTTTCTTTTTCCTTTTTTGACTCTTGTTGCCTATTTGGAATTCAAGTTAATTTTAGTGGATTTAACTAAGTTATCGAGGTTATTTTGAAGAAATCTTTCTTGAAAAATTGTACAGATCTTCACCAATTCCACCTGCAGACACTCTTACGGATATGGACATAACCTCCTAATATCTCACGCTCTAATAAAGTTTGAAAAAGTTATTTATATCAATACCAAACCAAATAATATAATCCCATACTACTTGCAATAAATAATTATATATTCAAATTCTAAATCAGATACACTTTTCTGCCAAATTAGTTTTTTACTAACTCATTGGCATTAACAAACCCGTAGGTTTACGACCGCGCGGACATAAACTCCCTATACATCCATATCCTAAGCTAATGCTTTCCAATCATTCCTGTGGAATCTACTTCCCTCAAATCATGGTTAATATTATTCTCCCACCTCATTCTTGATCTACCAACTGATGTTTTCCCTCTGGTTTTCATAAAAGAAGCTTCCATGCACATCTTTCATTCCCCATTCGTGCCACATGCCCTGCACATCGCAGTCTATGAGACTTAACTGTTCTTATATCTCGCTCCCTATAAAGCCCATCTAGTTCACTGTTAAGGAGTCTTCTCCATTCACCTGTCTGTTCATCTCTCTTCAGTAAAAAAATTTTCCTAAGAACTTTATTCTCAAATACTCGTAATCTGCTTTCCTCCCTTAAATTAAGATTCCATGTTTCTCCGATTGAGGGTGTTTCCACTTTTTCAGCGGTTGCCCTTTTACCAGCCGGCTGCTGGCCCTTCACATCCACATGTGTCAATCACAGAGGTAGATGATCAACAGCCAGTGTAGGGGTGACATGTGGTTAGCATGTCGAGTCCCCTAGCCGTTATAGCTGGTTCCTCAACCTGGAGCCGCTACTTATTGTAGCTACCCAATTGCCTCACGATGCTGGGTGGGCACCGGTCCCATACTGGCCGAAATACCATGAGAAAATTTCTTCCCCCATGGAGACTCGAACCAGCGCAAGTCCCCCGTCACTCCTTGCGCCAAGCCCTTTTCCATGGTTTTCTGATTCATGTAATATAAACTGGTTGAATAACAGTTTTTTTATGTAATATTCCATTTAAAAAACTTTTTTTTTATAAGAAGTTTTTGGACCATAAGATTTCCCTGTACTAATAGTGGAAAAATTAATATCTTTAAAACTACATGGACCTTTTCCCGTAAATTAGTATAATACCAATATGGCGGACGGTAGTTTTGAAACTCAGAATCATATAAAAATGTAAAGGTTGAACACGTAACTTGCTATTTCTTACGCCGTCAAAAGACAAAAAAGCAAACAAGATGGTTCCCCCAACGCAGAATGCGGGCTGGGTTTGCGGCTACTGCGTTGCCTGCCAGCTTCTGCTGAAAGCTGACAAGGGGACGAAGACCGAGTCGTTTTACCCCCCTAAACAGTTTTTAAGAAGTAAATTGCAGAGTAGTTTTTGACTTACTTTTAATAAATGAATGCAATCTAAAGATTTCTGTAAGGAAAACGAAAAGACCCAGGCTTTTAGAGGAAGAGATCCCGTGAAGATCCAAAATTATTTTAGAAAATCAAAGTAATTAAACATGTTGGTCCTAGTTTTTTTTCAAATATGTCGGCTGTGAAAAGTTTTGTCTACAATGTGGAAAGAGGATATTGAACCCTTCCTCCCAAAAAAATCAATTTCATACGGTGGTTTGTTGGAACCATACAAGGAAACATTCAAAAATAAAATTAAGAAAAGAACCCAAGATAAAAATGTATATTGTTTATGGCCGGCTCCCCCCACAATATGTGGTTGGATGTGGAACTTTTGGGCTTCCCAGTGGAAAAAACAGAAGGATAGAATAGACGGCGGAGATGAGGTTCCTAAGACAAGTGAAAGGATGTACAAGACTTGATAGAATAAGAAATGAGGATATAAGAGAAAAATTGAAAGTACAGTCTTTATGGGATAAAGTCATGAATTATACAGACGGAAATGGATTGATCACATGGATGGAATGAGTAAGGAGAGATATCCATTCTTAGCAAGAAATTATCAAGCAAGAGGAAGACGTGATGTTGGAACACCTAGAAGACGTTGGGCTGATGCATTATGAAGTCGGAACGGGCAATTGCCTAATCCCTGGAGTGATGATGATGATGATGATGATGAATGCAAACACTGACAAATAATAATTCGCCGCATGGCTGTGACTGCTAGCTATGTCGTGCTCCGTGCTATGATTGGCTCCTTGTACCTAATAAGTTAGATAAACCTAGTTTAGTGTCTATTTTAGCCAAAATAAATGCTTCAATATTACTTGATAAATCACGAATTATTTAAACATAAAAATACAGCTTGCTTATGTTTGTCATTTATAGACTTCTAAACCACTCAACTGTTCTTCAGAAAAATGTGTTTATCCATTGTACTTACTTACTCACTGGCACTATCGAACCCGTAGGTTCATGGCCGCGCGGACATAAGCTCTCCATACATCCCTATCCTGAGCTAATGCCTTCCAATCATTCCCTGTATAGTCCACTTCCCTCAAATCATAGTTAATGTTGTTCTCCCACCTCATTCTTGGTCTACCAACTGGGCGTTTTCCCTCTGGCTTTCCTACAAGAAGCTTCCATGCACGTCTTTCATTCCCCATACGCGCAACATGTCCTGCCCATCGCAGTCTACGAGACTTAACTGTTCTTATTATATCTGGCTTCCTATAAAGACCATGTAGTTCATTGTTATGTAGTCTTCTCCATTCACCTGTCTGTTCATCTCTCTTTGGTCCAAAAATTTTCCTAAGAACTTTATTCTCAAATACTCGTAATCTCCTTTCCTCCCTTAAAGTAAGAGTCCATGTTTCGCACCCATATAATATAACTGGTAGAATAATAGTTTTATATATTTTCAGCTTAACGTTTTTTGAAAGGAGTTGGGACATCAAAAGTCTCTGCAATGCATAATAGCATGCATTTCCAGAATTGAGCCTATGTTTAATTTCTTTGTGCATCTCATTCCTATTTGTGATTATTGTTCCTAGGTATTTGAATTCAGCCACTTCCTCAAAATTTCCCTCATTTGTCATTAGCTGTCC
Source organism: Diploptera punctata (assembly GCA_030220185.1). Classification (NCBI taxonomy): domain Eukaryota; kingdom Metazoa; phylum Arthropoda; class Insecta; order Blattodea; family Blaberidae; genus Diploptera; species Diploptera punctata. The sequence continues at coordinate 678,376 of JASPKZ010007373.1, read as the reverse complement.
ATTTCCATTATATACTGAATTTCTACGTGTGACCATATATTTAGTTTTACTGATATTTACTTCCAGTCCTAATTTCTTAGTGTTACTCAATAGTGTGTGCGTGTTGGCCTTTAGTATCTCCTCGCTATCGGCCAGTAGTACTACATCATCAGCATAAACTAACAGCTTATTAATACCATTCAGTTGTAAGCCTTCCTCATTCTCTAAAGATTTAATGGCATGCTCTAGTACAAAATTAAATAGTAGAGGAGATAGTGCATCTCCTTGCTTCAACCCATTCTGGATTTCAAAAGTGTCTGAAAACTGTTTGCCTACACGCACCCTACTCTTTGAGCCATTTAGACACATTCGTATAAGTCTAACTAACTTTTTAGGAATTCCGAACTCCAGCAGGATACTATATAACTTCTCCCTCTTAATTGAATCATATGCTTTTTTGAAGTCTACATATAGTTGATGTACAGTACCATTATATTCCCATTTCTTTTCTAAAATCTGTCTTATACTAAAAATCTGATCTGTTGTAGACCTGTTTCTTCTAAATGCACATTGATGATCTCCTAGAATGTCATCAATATAGGGAGTAAGTCTGCTTACTAATATATTTGTTAGAATTTTGTACGAAGTTGAAAGTAATGAGATGCCCCTGTAGTTGTTGCAATCAGTTTTATCTCCTTTCTTATAAATTGGTACGATAATTGATTCCTTCCATTCATCTGGAAGAGCTTCTTTTTCCCAAATCATACTAAGCAACCAGCGTATCTTGTCCATCAATTTTTCTCCCCCTGATTTTATCAGTTCTGCTGGGATCTCATCTGAACCTGATGCTTTATACATCTTCAATTTTTCAATCGCCATTTCAACCTCTAATGCACTTGGCTCTGCGACTAGCATTTCTGCTGTCTGTAACTTATCCTCCTCAATGTCCTGTTCTGTATGTACATTTAATAGCTGATTAAAGTAACTTTTCCATCTATTTAATATACTCCTAGAATCTGCAATCATATCCCCATTTTCATTCCGAATTATGTTTGTTCTAGCCTGAAACCCTTTCTTCTCTATACTAATTCCCTGATATAATTCTCTAATGTTCCTATTTTTTGCATTCATTTCAAGATCATTAATCTTCTCTCTCAAATATTCCCTCTTTTTACTCTTTAGTAACTTGGTGGTTTCCCGTCTAACACTACCCAATTGCTCTAAATTTACCTCATTTGGCTCGTGTAACCATTTCATTTTTGCTAGCTTTCTTTTCTTTACAATGTCGGCACATTCCTCATCAAACCATTTCTTGTTTTGCCTCTTTTTTAAACAACCAATGCTTTCTGATGCTGACAATTTAATAGTATCTCTTATAGCCTCCCATTCTTTATTTATATCAGTTTCTTCTTCGTTTGCCACATTGTCATCTGAAGATTCCAGTACCTCAAATCTATTAGCAATTTTGATTTGGTATTCTTGCCGCATTTCATCATTTTTCAAGTTTTTTAATTCATATTTTACAGAATCATCTTTAGCGTTTGTTCCTCTCATAAGCGATAGCCGTTGTCTGATTTTCACTCTGACCAGATGATGATCCGAATTGCAGTCTGTCCCTCTAACTGATCTAACATCAATGATGCTACTGTGCCAGCGTTTATCCACTAATACATGATCTATCTGGTTCCGAGTTTCTCCATCTGGGGACGTCCAGGTGTATTTATGAATATCCTTATGCTGAAATGTTGTGCTCTTAACAATGAGATTCTTTGATGTGGCAAATGTGACTAATCTAACCCCGTTGTCATTACTATCTTCATGAAGACTGAATTTGCCTATTGTTGGTTTGAATATATCTTCCCGCCCCACTTTTGCATTAAAATCTCCTAAGACAATTTTCATATGATATCGTGAAAGGCTATCAAATAAGCATTCTAATTCTTCATAGAACTCATCCTTGATCTTGTCATCTTTATCTTCTGTGGGGGCATGTACATTTACAATTATAAAATCATGTCGTTTACCCTTTAGAATTATGTATGATATCCTATCACTAACAAACTTAATATCTCGGATAGCGGATAGGATCCTCCTTCTGACTAAAAAAACCCGTTCCAAATGCAGGTCTTTCTGCACCCCCATAGTATAATGCAAAGCTTCCTGATTCCTGACTACCTTCTCCTGGCCACCTAACTTCCTGTAAAGCGACTATATCCAAGGGCGATTTATCTAATTCCCGCGTTAATATCTCTAGTGCCCCGCTATTGTATAAAGTCCTAACATTCCATGTTCCTAGGAACATGTCCCTGTGTTTGAGCCTTTGGCATGGGTTCCCTGAAGTAGTCCCCGCCCGGAGAACTGAATGGGGGACTATTTGACCTCCGGAAAATTTTACCCCAGATGAACCCATGTCCGCATTTCTTGACGGTTGTATTTTTACGGTGAAAGATCGTCACTCTTTCGCCCAAGGTACTTTTTTCGTCTGGCTTATCACCTTCGACCAGTCCGGCATGGGTAACCCTATCGGCAGCAATGCTACCGCCGGCATAGCTCTCAGGATCATTTAAGAACGCAAGCCACTCCACCACGACAAGGTAAAGATACCATGGAGGGAAGTAAAGTGATCCCACAACAGGCCTCAGGAGGCCTTTGGGGTAGTAGGAGGTTAAGTCTCCCACTTTTTCTAGACAATCAGCACTTGATGTCAGCCGGGTTGTCAGCCCTGCGTGACGGCCGCCTTTACCCCAGAACAAGCATCTGGTACTCATTTCCGTTAGAGGCTGAGTCGACCCCAGGGCCATAGTGCCGCCAGAGGGTTTGGGTCAGTTTAAAAATCCTGACCCCAACGGGACTTGAACCCTCGACCCTCCGGCTTGTAGCTCAGTGCCATAACCACTACGCTACGGCGTTTATCCATTGTAGCATTAGTAATTCCTATTATGTAGCATTAGTAATTCCTAGAATTACTAATTTGGTGTCGCTATTATAACATCGATACATAAGAAGGGAGACAAGAGAAAGTGTGAAAATTATAGAGGCATATCAGTAACGAGTACATTAAGTAGAATATATGGACGTATACTAAGTAAAATGGTTGATATAGAATACCAGGATAAAGAAATGGAAGAACAATCTGGTTTTAGAAGTGGGAGGTCATGCACAGATAATATATTTTGCATAACACAAATGATAGAAAAAAAAGAGCAACTAACAGAGATTTACATTTGATTTGTGTCGATTTAACCAAAGCATATGATAGTATTCCCAAGAAAATGTTATGGGAAACTTTAGACGATTCCAACATTACCAAAAAAATTAGTAGAAGCTATAAAAGCATTATACAAAGGATCTATTTCGAAAATAAAAGTTGGAAATCATATAACAAAGGGATTTACTATTACAAAAGGTTTAAGGCAAGGTTGCAGTTTATCTCCAACTCTATTTAAAATTTATCTCGAAAGAGTACTAAGAGACTGGAGGAAAAAATGTCAAAAAATGGGCATACCTATCCAAAATACACATGTAATTCATTAAATTTTGCAGATGACCAGGTATTAATAGCACAGGATCACGATGACATAGAATATATGGCTAAAAAACTAAAAGAAAAATATGAAAAATGGGGACTTTATATAAACATTGAGAAAACTAAATATATGTGTATTGGAGAAGAAATGGAAAATATAAATTTCAACAATGGAGAAGAACTAACACCTAGTATTGAATGCACTTATTTAGGAACAAAATTAGACCATTCAGGCGATAACACAGTGAAAATTAAAAATAGAATCGCACAAATAAAACAAGCAATAAATGCTTTAAACTCTGTTTGATGGAGCAAAAATATTACAAAAAATAGAAAATTACAAATATATCAAACCATAATTCAGAGCATTTTAACATATGGTGCTGAAGTCTGGCAAATTCCTACTAGGGAAATGAAAAGAATTTTAAGTACAGAAATGGATGTTTTAAGTAGATCAGCTGGAAAATCTGGAATGGATATAATACGAAATAAAGAAATAAGGGAAATTATGGATGTACAAGAGGAGCCGGACATCATAGACATCATAGAAAAGAAAAGATTGCAGTGGTATGGTCATGTCAAACGAATGCCAGAGCAAAGATTGCCAAAAATTGTTATGGAATGGATCCCAATGGGAAGGAGGAAGAGAGGAAGACCGAAAAAAACTTGGATAGAAGGGGTACAAGCAGCTATGAATATCAGAGGAATGGAGGAAGATAAATGGATGGATAAAGAGGAATGGCGTTTGGTTTCCGGAAGACGGCGGCAGCTGCCATGATACCGGATAATGATGATGATGATACTAATTTGGTTATTATTTGGTACCACACAATAAGCTTTTATTATGCAGTGGTTAACGGTAACTCAAGGGTTGGCAAGTATATGTACCTGGCTAAGTGAAACTAATGTGTATTATAAAAGTGTAAATTTGATTAACGTTTGAATATGGTCAAATTTGCAAAACAATACATTTTGTAAAAGGAATACTTGAGCCAATTTAAAACATCCTTGGAAAATTAATATAAAAGACCAAGAAATTTTATTGTTAACACAATGTGGTTAGTCTCTCTAATTCGAACACATTGTGTGGCCTGTTGCTCTCATACATACACACAGTGTGGCTGGTGGCCCATACGAGTACATACAGTGTGGCCAGCGAAAACAGAGTGGGCTAGTTTATCATATTACTAGTATTCGGAGAAGTCTGTTGCTTCTATATTATTACCTAAAGTGTGAATCAATCGATCGTACGTAAATATCCTAGGAAGTCTAGATTTGCTCAAGCAGCCTTCAAGATAATATTAATTCATTATATATTGTGTTGTTTATAACAAATTCACAGAATAAATCCGTTTTAATTAACTACACTTCTCATTGTTACTGATCATCGAATTCCTTGTCCTTCACATCGGTAGAAACCTGAAATAGCTTAATCTAAAACACGCCCTGAAGAGATCCTCGTGCCTCCGAAAGTTTTGCCGCAACATGTACACCAAGTGTTAAGTCGCTTTCTATTATACTCTAAAACCATTAGGGTAAGAGTTCACTTTAAACGAAAATTGAAAAGTCGCTCTAACTGTCTCAATTTTCTAAGTTTCACAATGAGACTCGGTGTATGCTATTAAAACCGAGGTAGTTATTTCCCAAAACTCAGCGAAATCCTACCATTATAAGTGGGCGTTTACCTGAAATATATTATATAAAAAATAAATAATAGTTTTAAAAAACTAAAAGAACACGCTTTATTAGAAAACTAAAAAATGAAAAATAATTTTAATTTCCAATACGCTTGGGATAAAATAAAGTGGTCAACAAAAAAATCATCTCCAACACATATAGAATAAAATTAGAGTTATCAACAAAAAGAAAATAATTTTACCATCAAAAGCGTGGGGTGCTCTATATCAATTAATATATTTGATAATAAACAGATATTGGTAAAAGTAAGCTCTCTAAGAAGAAAAATGTAAAAATCATAAAAAGCACCCCACGCTTTTGATGGTAAAATTATGTTCTTTTTGTTGATAACTCTAATTTTATTCTATATGTGTTGGAGATGATTTTTTTGTTGACCACTTTATTTTATCCCAAGCGTATTGGAAATTAAAATTATTTTTCATTTTTCAGTTTTCTAATAAAGCGTGTTCTTTTAGTTTTTTAAAACTATTATTTATTTTTTAGTTCTAATATTTTACAGAATAAGATAAAAATGTAAATATCTTTAAATTCGATACTATTGTAATATGAGCTAAAAGTAATTCTCTTCTATAAAAAAAACCCTCCCACCCGGATTTGAAGCAGCGACGTATGGATTACTTAAATTATATACCACTAAGAGTTCACTGCCCTACCAACTGAGCTCTTACAACGATTGACCAAAAACTCGACAAGTCCGCAACCTATTATACTAGTTTTCATTTTTTTGGATTTTCAGATGATTCTGGCCAAGATTTTAGAAAAAAATATGAAATTATTGTATTGTCACGGGTTCTCTACACGTATACAAAGTTTCAGGTCGATCCAATGTTTCTAAGTGGGTGAAAATCGCGTTGAAAAATTCCGTTACATTGATACAAAAACACTTCTTTTGATTTTCTGATGATTATGGCCAAGATTTTAGAAAATAAATATGAAATTATTGTATTGTCACGGGTCCTCTACAAGTATACAAAGTTTCAAGTCGATCCAATGCTTCTAAGTGGGTGAAAATCGCGTTGAAAGATTCCGTTACATTGATACAAAAACTTTTTTTTTTGATGATTATGGCCAGGATTTTAGAAAATAAATATGAAATTATTGTTTTGTCACGGGTCCTCTACAAGTATACAAAGTTTCAAGTCGATCCAATGATTTTAAGTGGGTGAAAACCGCGTTGAAAAATTCCGTTACATAGATAGATAGAGGTCAAGCTAATATAAAGCGTGCAATAATGTTTGTTTCTTTGTTTGTTTGTTTGTGCTTCACGCGCGGCCGTACCATTGATCCGATTGTGATGTTTTTTTTTTGAAAAATATTCAAGAGATTCCTTAAATGAACATAGGCTATAAGAGAGTTGTGATACTCAACTCCTTCACCCCTAAAAATCACCCTTTCTAGTGTAAAAGGTGAAATAAAGTCTCTATTTTGACGCTTTAATGGCTTACGCTGCCTAAACCATAACAAATACATCAAATTATTGTATACGGAATTGAATGTCTCAAAAAGCTCTATAAAAAAGTCCGCGACAGCATATGTTTATCTTTTACGGATAACTCACAATAACCATTTTTAAATCGGGATAAGCTGATTCCCGGGCAAGCATAACAGCTGAAGGCTGGTGGTAAAAATACATTAACATTTATGTACGAGTAGCAGCGCACGCCGGGTATTAGCTAATCTAATATATAAAAATCAATGTTTGTTTGTTTGTGTGCTTGTTTGTTCGTATTCTATGTGCGGGCATACCGTTGATCTGATTTTCATGGGTTTTTTTGCAAAATGTTCAGGAGATTCCGGGATGAACACAGTCTATAATGGAGTTGTAATACTCAACCCTTTCACCCCTAAAAATCACCCTTTCTAGTGAAAACGTGAAATAAAGTCCCTACTTTGACGCTTAAATGGCTGACGCTGCCTAAACCATAACAAATACACCAAATTATTGTATATAGAACTGAATATCTCAAAAAATTCTACATAAAAGTCCCCGACAGCATATGTTTATCTTTTACGGTTAACTGACAATAACCATTTTTAGATCGGGATAAGCTGATTCCCGGGCAGGCATAGCAGCTGAAGACAGATGGTAAAAATACATTAACATTTATTTAGGAGTAGCAGCGCACGCCGGGTATTAGCTAATCTAATACATGTATATAATAAATAATAGTTTTAAAAAAACTAAAACAATACGCTTTATTAGAAAACCGAACTAAAAAATGAAAAATAATTTTAATTTCCAACACGCTTGGGATAAAATTAAAGTGGTCAACAAAAAAATAATCTCCAACACATATAGAATAAAACTAGAGTAATCAACAAAAATAAAATAATTTTACCATCAAAAGCGTGGGGTGCTCTATATCAATTAATATATTTGATAATAAACAAATATTGGTAAAAGTAAGCTCTCTAAGAAGAAAATGTAAAAAATCATAAAAAGCACACCACGCTTTTGATGGTAAAATTATTTTATTTTTGTTGATAACTCTAATTTTATTCTATATGTGTTGGAGATGATTTTTTTGTTGACCACTTTAATTTTATCCCAAGCGTGTTGGAAATTAAAATTATTTTTCATTTTTTTACTTCGGTTTTCTAATAAAGCGTGTTCTTTTAGTTTTTTAAAACTATTATTTATTTTTTATTTTTTAGTTTTAATATTTTACAGAATAAAATAAAAATGTAAATATATTTAAATTCGACACTATTGTAGTATGAGCTAAAAGTAATACTCTTCTATAAAAAAAACCCTCCCCAGCCGGATTTGAACCAGCGAAGTATGGATTACTGAAATTATATGCCACTAAGAGTTCACTGCTCTACCAACTGAGCTCTTACAACGATTGACTAAAAACTCGACAAGTCCGCAACCTATTATACCTGTTTTAATTTGTTTTGATTTTCGGATTATTCTGGCCAGGATTTTAGAAACAAAATATGAAATTATTGTAGTGTCTCGGGTCCTTTACAAGTATACAAAGTTTCAAGTCGATCCAATGTTTCTAAGTGGGTGAAAATCGTGTTCAAATATTCCGTTACATAAATACAAAGACACTTTTTTTTTAATTTTTTGATGATTCTGGCCAGGATTTTAGAAAGTAAATACGAAATTATTGTATTGTCACGGATCCTTTACAAGTATCCATCCATAGTAATTCTGCCCGAAGGCAGGTCCTTCACTGCAATCATAGCATTTTCATACTATGCATGCAGCTTTACTAGGGAATTGTGTAGGTGTGGTAGCTTCCCGTTGCTTTCCACACCGGTGAAGGATGATGGAGATGATGATAATGATAAGGATGATGATGGTGATGATGGCCATATGATTTCGGGGACCGTTTGGGCCTTAAAGTTTTCCTGACAATTGTCTTACAGGTGAGGAAAAACCCCGATAAAAACCTCACCCAGAAAAACTGCCCCGACCGGGGATATATTTACAAGTATACAAAATTGCAAGTCCATCCAATTATTTTAAGTGGGTCAAAATCGCGTTGAAAAATTCAGTTACATAGATAGATACAGGTCAAGCTAATATAAAGCGTGTAAAAATCAATGTTTGTTGTTTGTTCGTATTCTATGCGCGGCCATACCGTTGATCCGATTTTGATGGGTTTTTTTCAAAATGTTCAGGAGATTCCGGAATGAACACAGGCTATAATGGAGTTGTAATACTCGACCCTTTCACCCCTAAAAATCACCATTTCTAGTGATAAACGTGAAATAAAGGCCCTATTTTGACGCTTAAATGGCTTACGCTGCCTAAACCATAACAAATACATCAAATTATTGTATACGGAATTGAATATCTCAAAAATCTCTACAAAAAAGTCCACGACAGCATATGTTTATCTTTTACGGGTAACTCACAATAACCATTTTTGTCTTTCATTGATTTCAAGATCTGATTAAGTAGATTAATGGACAAGCGTGCTCTGGCATACCGTTCATCCGATTGTGATAGGGATTTTTGAAAAATGTTCAGGTGATTCCGGGGATGAACATAGGCTATAAGAAAATTGTAATACTCAACCCCTTCACCCCTAAAATCACTCTTTGTAGTGAAAAACGTGAAATAAAGTCCCTATTCTGACGCTTAAATGGCTTACACTGCCTAAAATCATAACAAATACATCAAATTATTGTATACAGAATTGAATATCTCAAAAATCTCTACAAAGAAAAAGTCCGCGACAGCATATGTTTATGTTTTACGGATAACTCACAATAACCATTTTTAAATCGGGATAAGCTGATTCCCGGGCAAGCATAACAGCTGAAGGCTGGTGGTAAAAATATATTAACATTTATTTAGGAGTAGCAGCGCACGCCGGGTATTAGCTAGTAATATATAAAAATTAATGTTTGTTTGTACTCAATGTGCGGCCATACTGTTGATCCGATTATGATGGGGTTTGTTCAGGAGATTCCCGGAATGAACATAGTCTATAAGAGAGTTGTGATACTCAACTCTTACACCCTTAAAAACCACCCTTTGTTGTGAAAAAAGGGGGAAAAATATGTGTTGACGCTTAAATGGCTTACGCTGGCTATAGCATAACAAATACACAAAATTAATTTACACAGAATTGAATATTTTAAAAACCTCTACAAAAAAGTCCGCGACAGCATATGTTTATCTTTTACGAATAACTCTCAATAGTCTTTCATTCATGACAAGAAGATCGGAATAAGTAGATTCCCGGACAAGCGTACACTGATTGTGATGGGGCTTTTTTGCAAAATATTCAAGATTTTCCCGGAAAGGTTAAAGGCTACAAGAGAATTTTAATGCTCAAGTCCTTCATCCTTTAAAATCACCCTTTGTAGTGAAAAAATGAAATAAAAGTGGCCGTTAGTACGCTTGAATGGCTTACGCTGCCTAAACCATAACAAATACACTAAAGTAATGTACACAGAATTGAATATCTCAAAAAACTCTACATAAAAGTCCGCGACAGCATGTGTTTATCTTTTATGGATAACTCACAATAACCATTTTTATCTTTCATTGATGCCAAAAAAAGATCGGGATAAGTAGATTCCCGGACAAGCAGATCAGCAGCACGGATAACTCGAAATAACGAATTTGTCTTTCAGCTCATTTATGCCAAATATATCGGGATATGTAGATTCCCGGACAATGCCGGGTAATCAGCACCGGGTATCTAAAAATAATAATGATATAATTTTTCCTTTTGCTTATTCAACTAAACGTAAAAATACATCATTTATTGAGGCGTAGCAGCGCATGGCGGGTATTAGCTAGTCCGAAAATAAAAATTGACTCTAGCAAACCGCCATGTTTGGTTCTTCGCAACATATAACTTTGTGTACACACATTTTCAAGTATGGCCAGTGTTTAGCTGCTATTGTGCACTAAAAATATTAGGTGTAGGAGTTCACATAGATTGAACATTTAAAAACCATATTTCATTTATTTAGGCTAGCAGCGCACTCCGGGCATTAGTTAATGTAATAATCACTGGATTCAAGGGAATATAATGTCATTATAAGAGATCCTGCAAGCGGATCTAATCGTAGTGAACCTGCCTAGTCGAGCAACCTGATGACTAAATTGTGGTAACAATCAACCTCTTTCTCGTCAAAGGTCGACGAAAAGACGAGACACGGATGTCTCACTATGTCAGAACTGCCGCTTTGGAGCGTCACTAAAAGTTATAACCCATGCTCGGGGTAACAAGAGCAAAGTTTCTGATGGCTAAGAGGCGGATGGGGAATCCTCTAACAATGGGAATTTATAGTTTGCATTGAAACAATCAGAAATATAATTCGGCCTGGAACCTTAGAATACATCGCCAGGCAGGCTGTCAGCCCTTAACGTATCAACCCAACCTGATGACTTGTCCCTCGAAATGTTAGTAGCGTCTTAGGAGGACTACTCTATTACCCCAAGTTGAAAAAGAAATCGCCTAAAGGATAATATTGCAAACAATAACGACAAACGAAAGAATATTAAGGGCAGCTAAGTGTTATGACTTGGGCTCGAAAGTTGAGGACCTATAAAAAGTCTATAAAAGACCTTCAAAAAGACCTAAATATATCCTAAAAACTAAGAAAAGAGGACGTAAATGGGCAATTAAGTAATTTTAATTTCAACAGAATTTTTTAATGAATATGATAAAATAATGTTTAAATAGTACAAAATACTGGTGATATGCAACATATATTGCGAAAAAAAGGCAAATTTTTCTTCTTTCAAACTTTTTATATATATTTAATTCAACAGAGTTTGAAAATGGAATTCCATGTTCACAAAAAAACTTTTGGAGAATTTAGAATGAACAATTTTTCCTACCTACAATGAATTCAGCGAACCCGCTATGAATATCCTGGAGAAATAAATTGAAATTAAATTTAGTGTAACTAGAAGCATATTTAGCTAGAAGCATAATTAGGCTATATAAATGGTATAAATATGGTTGAAAAGAAAGATGGATAGAACACTATAAAAATATATGGTGTAAAGAAGAGAAATAATAAGAAAAACAAGAATTATATCCAGATAATGAAAAAGGAGAAATTCAAACTGATATGATTACATTTGATGAACTTCAAAAACCCTTAAAAGGAACCAAAAACAGAAAAACAGCTGGTCCTTTTCAGATAAATATTGGAGCTTCTAAAATATGGTGGAACATTTCTACATTGGAGAATATTGCATTTGTTTAATGAATGTTGGAGAAACTGTAAAATACCACAAAGTTGGAATATAGCTGAAGTCATATCATTATTTAAAAAGGAGAGAAGATAATGTAAGAGCTATAGAGGAATTAGCCTACTTAATTCAATTTATAAAATCTATGCAAGGGTTATAAATAAAAGACTTAAAATAATAGCTGAAGTAATAATTGAAGAACAAAATGGCTTTAGAACGGGACGATCAACAATAAATAATTTATTCATATTACAGCAAATATTTGGGGGAAAAAAGAAGAGAACATTACCTACAGACGCATGTTGCTTTTATTGATTTTGACAACGCGTTTGATCATGTTGATAGGGATAAGTAATGGAAAATTATGGAAATACATGGCTATCCTGCAAAATTAATTTATGTGATAAAAAAAATTGTATGTAAAATCTCAAATTACAATAAATATAGGCACATCAAAGACCGAAGCTATTTTAATAAATAGAGGTGTAAAACAAGGGTGTTGCTTATCATCTACTATTTTTAATATATATGTAAATATATATGTATACATATTTTTAATATATATATATATATATATATATATATATATATGGTATGATAGGAAAAATAAATGCCTGGACGGGATTCGAACCCGGATCTCTGAGTCTGTACCTCAGCGTGTGATATCCATTACACTACCAGGCGAATCCAATTCAAACACTTATTTTTTCTTATATATGTATTATACTCTCCATTATTACTAGATGTCGCGAGAACACTGTCTTCACTGCCATCTAGTAGCTGACTACAACAAGTAAGCAAATTAAAGAGAATATTTATTTTACTTTATAGCAGTGACGCTTTATCGATGTTATAATTAAATGTTTAACATTGAGCAATGCAAGCTTAATATGGTATGATAAGAAAAATAAATGCCTGGGCGGGATTCGAACTCGGATCTCTGAGTCTGTACCTCAGCGTGTGATATCCATTACACTACCAGGCGAACCCAATTCAAACACTTATTTTATATATATATATATATATATATATATATATATATATATGATATCATCCAAAATTGGAAAAGTATTGTTAATATAGGTATAAGAATGGACCGTTTTAAAATATTAAAAGTTTTAATGTATGCTGACGATGTGGTTATTATTCAAGAAAATGAAAATAATTTGCAGTACTCTTTACATCAATTAAATCACTTATACCAAGAATATAATTTTAAATATCAAAACAAAAAACAAATTAATGGCATTTTGGGGAAACGAACATATAAGATCAAAAATCGTAATAGACAACAAACCTCTGGAACAAGTAACGAATTTTAGTTATTTGGGTTGTAATTTTACTATAAACACAAAAACTGAAAGAGACAAATATGAAACTGTCCAAATTTCAAATGATATGCGGAACTATACATAAAACATTAAATAATAAAACAAGAAGAGATACTGAAGTTTAATAAAACATTGGCAGTTCTTGCATTACTTTATGGGAGCAAAACTTGGGCAATGGCCAAAAAATTACAAAGTAGAATACAAAGTGTAGAATTGAACTTCCTTAGAAGAACAAAAGGCTGAACAAGATTGGATCGGATAAAGAATAAATATATAATAACAGAGTTAAATATATATCCATTAAATGAGAAAATCAAAGAATATAGAGATAAACGGTTTATACACGTAGAAAGGAATGTAACAAGATTACCAAAAACACCATTTAACTACAAGCCAAGAGGTTCAAGGAATGTAGGAAGGCCAGTGAAAAGATGGACAGAACAACCGTGAGGCGGAACAGGCAATTTTTGCCTAGCCTGTGAAGTGAAGAAGAAGAAGAATATGGTTGAAAGAAGATAAAGTTGAAAAGAAAAGCCGTCAAGACCTAAAAAAAAGGCTCTACAGGTAAAATTGTCAGAAAAAAAATATTTCTACACATTAAAAAAAAACATTGATACTGTAGGGCAGAGCAATACCTTATACTGGTGATTAGTATATTTCATGATAATCTTAACTCTTATTGCAGTAGTAAAAATTATTAATATATTTAAAAGGCCCCTTCGTCATAACCAAATTTCAATTCGTAAAATCTTAACCTATTCATCGATTAATCATTTAGGATGGATAATTACAGCCATACTTTTAGGTGAAAATCTACGATTAGTTTACTTTGTTATTTATTCACTTTTAACTCTTGCAAATATTCTAATTGTACACTCCTTACAGGTCTCTTTTATTAACCAGACCTTTTTAATTATGTAATTTTGGATTCTTAGTGTGTAAAAAAGATAAAAATTGGATTAGAGATATCTCTCTTTACACACCCACCTGAGCATTTGAAACATTTTATGCCTCCTCAACACCTTACGGGTGCGAGAGGATCAAACTTGGTATTAAAGGTCATCGAACTGTTTTCAATCTGATTAGATGCCCTGAGAACTACGGATTGGATAGTAATCCCGTTCCTTCTGAACACATATTTTCACCTCCTCGTCATCCTAAAGATACAAGGGGTCAAACTTGGGCTTAAATGTAAACGGCATTATCAGCAATCTGCTTAGAGGCATGAAGATAACGGCATTTGACAATAATCTTTGTCATTTTGGATATTTATTATCGCGACCTTACCACCTTATGGGCGTTGAAGTCAAATGTGTGCTTAATTCTTCTTCTTCTTCTGCTTCGTGAAATTAGGCCTTTTCACCTGTTTTCACATCAAGTGGGATTTAATGAATCCTCCCATATAGTAAATGGGCGTCCAACATTTCTATGTCCTATTGGTTTGTACTTTAATAACAGCTGAGGGATTCTATCTGTAGGCATTCTCTTGACATGTTCATACCAGTTGTTTCTCATGTTGTCAATTCTATTTGTTATATTAAAAATATTTAAGTCCTTCCTAATATCCTCACTTCTTTTCTTGTTCAAAATTGTCACACCTGCTACTGAACGTAGGTACTTCATTTCTGCAGTTTCTATTTACCTTCTGTCTGAACGGTTGAGTGTCCAATTTTCACTTGCATATGTTAAGACAGGCACTGCCATAATTTTGTAAAATTTTAGTTGTGTGCTCCTCAAAGTTTTATTTTTCAGTGTCCGTCTTATAGTGCCACACATCTGTAAAATCTGTAAAATCTATTTAATTTAATATTAATATCTTCCTTCTGGCAGTATGATACGTTGCATCCTAAATAATTAAAATTGTTCACCTGTTGTATTATACTGTTATTAATACTGATTTTACACCTCATATGGTCTTTCCCGTTGAATGCCATTACTTTCGATTTACTTTCAGAGATTGTCATATTGAATTTATTTGCTATTTCGTTTAATTTATATGCTGCTATTTGTAAATTGTCTTCTGAAGAGCTAAGGATTGTCTGATCGTCTGCAAACAGTATGGTATTTAGAATCGTACTGCCAACTTTAAACTCTGTGGTTAAATTTGATTGCCATTGTACAATGATCTCGTCTATATATATATATATATATATATATATATATATATATATATATACTAAAGAGTGCAGGAGATAGCGGGCATCCTTGTCTGACCCCTTGATTAATTTCTAATGTATTATCGCTCATTGTACCTCCTTTATCAATCATTATTTCTGATTTAAAATATAAGCTTTGCACAACTTTGACAATGTGTCCTGGAAACCCTTTGTCATACATTATTTCCCATAGTTTATTTCTTGACAGTCTATCAAATGCTTTTTGATAGTCAACAAAAAGTATGCAAGTTGGCAAATTAAATTCTCTTCTCTTCTGAATAAGTTGCTCTATTGTGAAAATTGCATCTGAACATGACCGACCTTTCCGAAAGCCACACTGTTCTTCACTTAATATATACTCATTTATTATATTTAATCGTCTAGTAATAATCTTAGTGTATATCTTGTAAGCTGTATTCAATAAACAGATTCCCCTGTAACTTGTGCACTTGTGTCTACTTCCTTTTTTTAAATATGGGGCATATAAGTCCTTTCTTCCATTCATCCGGGATTATGCACATCCTCCAGCACACATTTAGTAGTACATCTAAGAATCTCTGCTTAATTTCTCTTGGAGCATACTTTAAAAGTTCAATATTTAAACAGTCTATTCCTGGAGTTTTCTTATTTTTGAATGTTTCTAGAGCGTTCTCTAATTCTTTGATTTCAAGAAGATCTACATGTGCCATTTCCTTTAATTTGGGGTCAATGTTTATTTCTGACATATCTGTCCATAATGTTCCATAATATTTGAGCCACTCTTTTTCTGGTATATTATTTAATTTGGCTGTGTCTTTTCAGTTGTATTCAGATGTTTCAAAACCTTGTAAGCCATATCCTGTGATCCATGGCAATCGTAGTCTATATTGGATATATAGTTGTCCCAGCTAAGTCGTTTCAACTTCCTTACTTCTCTTTTAACAATGGCACTTCTGTAATTATAAGCAATTCTATCTTCTTCTGATTTTGATTGGATGTATTTTAAATATGCTCTTTTTTTGTTTTCGATCATTTCTTGAATTTCATCATTCCACATATATAAACCTTTTTTCCTTCTTTTTGTAGATTTTGTCCCTAGGGCTTCCTCAGCAGCTTTTAATATAATAGTTTTTAGATCTTGCCATTCTTCATTCACATTAGTACTTACAGCTCTTTGATCTACATAGTTTAATAATCGTGAAGAGTATAATCTCCTTATACTCTCTTGTTGTAATAAATGTACTTTAAAATTTGTCCTTTTTACTTTTGTTACATTTGTTTTCTTCTTGTAAATCCATTTATTTGGCATGTGAAACATAGAGATGACGATGAAATGGTCTGAACTAATGTCGTATCCTCTATATACACGAGTGTCAATCACATGAGGAGATAATTTCTTATTGCTTAATATATAATCTATTATTGATCTAGTGTCTCTCGGTGCCCAAGTATATTTATGGATATCTTTATGACGGAAAAGTGTGTTAGTTATTTTTAATTCATTAAAGCTGGCAAAATTTCTAAGAGTTTTTCCATCCTCGTTTAAGGTATTCTCGCCGTTATACCAATCAAATTCTCTACAGTCTCTTTTCCAACGCGGGCGTTAATTGAATGAGTCATTTCGAAAAGGGACCATGTACTATTTTCTCTGAAATTCACTTTTTCGTTAATCCATGTTTACGTACCTACTTCCATCGTGTCCGCGTGAGACCATTCCTTTACCACTTTCTGACTTTATTCAGCAGTAATTTCAGATTCAATGCTTTATCGTGAACAAGTTTAATCAGTTTTTTCCCCTCTCCTGTAAAATTTGATCAGTTGTAGAAGATCCCTTTTCGAAATGTCTCATTCATAACGTAATCGGAACTATTAACAATATACCTAGCAGACTTAAAATTATGAATACAATATTCTTTGTAATTTTGAAGATTCATTTTTAACACACATCAGCACCTTATGGGTACTAGAGTTCAAATTTGTGTTTAAATGTCATCGGTTGGGCTCGAAAGTTGAGGACCTATCAAATGTCTATAAAAACCTTTAAAAAGACCTAAAAATATCCCACAAAATACCTAAAAACTGAAAAAAAATGACGTAAATAGTGTTTCAATTGCTAACGGGAGGATCAA
The DNA here is from genome assembly GCA_030220185.1 of Diploptera punctata. Lineage (NCBI taxonomy): Eukaryota > Metazoa > Arthropoda > Insecta > Blattodea > Blaberidae > Diploptera > Diploptera punctata. The sequence goes on along the minus strand of JASPKZ010007373.1, from coordinate 660,899 downwards.
GACAACCACACTGCCTTCACCCTCTGCTCGAGGTAATTTCCACAAAGTGGAGACTTTTTAGAAAATTTGAAGTCAAAATACAATAGTTGTGGCGAATAGTAGGCTGGTGGTTAAAAATAATGGGATGTTTTCTAAAGATTCAATTGATTCTTGCTGAACAAAAGTGATTGCAATATAAAAAGTAATTGAGAAATAAAACTAGATACTGTTTTTAAAAGAAGATGGAATTGAAACTAGACTCTGCGGATTCTTGAATTACACAAATGGTATAAATCTAGTCAAAAGAAATTAAAGTAGCAGAAAAAAAGTTAAGATAAAAAAAAGTGACCAAAAAAACAAAAAAGTCGAAAGAGTACAAAAAGTACGGATAAAACCGACCATTTTCTGGCCTACAGTGATCCAAAATATAATCATCCATCCATAGTAATTCTGCCCGAAGGCAGGTCCTTCACTGCAATCATAGCATTATCGTGCTATGCTTGCAGCTTTACTAAGGAATTGTATGTGTTTGTAGCTTCCCGTTGCTTTCCACACCGGTGAAGGATGATGGTGATAAGGATGATGATGATGGCCATATGATTTCGGGGACCGTTTAGGCTTTAAAGTTTTCCTGACATTTGTCTTACAGGTGAGGAAAAATCCCGATAGAAACCTCACCCAGAAAACTGCCCCGACCGGGGATCGAACCCGGGCCCGCTGCTCTAGAAGGCTGCACGCTACCTCGAGGCCACAGCGGTGGGCCCAACATATATATATATATATATATATATATATATATATTTATTAAGTTAGGTCTCGCCTTCAGTCATAAAAAGAATCTTCAACTTCCGAGCCCTAGTCATAGGGAAAAATAAAGTGGTCCAACTGCAGCCCTTATCAATCCCTTGGATTAGTAGGAAACTAAGATTCCCACCTTTATAGAAAATGTTCTCGAAATGTCAGTCTTGCATGTCTTTATCACCAAACATATACCTGGTACTCTTATGAGTAGACGCTGAGTACACCCCATGGTCATATTGTCTCGTGAAGCCCCGTGTGGAGTAATCCTCTAGTTTTCAGCCTGTAGTGCATTTCCTTAATTAAGGAGAGCCCCTAATCCCATCAAGGCGGTTGCCATTTTCTTTGCAACCGCAAAAATCATGGATTCGACACTATTAACTATAACTTTAGATTATTTTTACGTCATTCTCCCGGGGAATCTTGGGTCATACATATCCTTTCATTAAAGAGTTATTGTGTAAGAAAGATCCAATCTTTATCATTTATAATATCAATACATGAACGCTTTTGTAAGATTGCGGCCAAACACTTTTAGAAATACTACTGGCATCTTTATATCCGCAGCATGTTTATCCTGATTAATTGATCTGGACAGGATTATAACTAAGGAGCGGATTTTTATGTTCTAAAAGTTAAGATTGCAACATAGTATAGTGATAAAATTAATTTAATTAGTCTTTATATGCAATCAACTGACTTTTTTATAATATAACTTACAAAAACATTTCTCAATTTTTGTGTGGAATCTAACAATATTACTTTTATATTACACGTTTTACTTTTAAATTAAAAAAGAAATAGTGTTCTATTTGCATTATTTCTTTTTAAATTTAAGAGTAAGACGTAAAATATAAATGTAATATTGCTAGATCCCACACACAAATTATTGAGAAACTGTTTTGTGAGAGATATTATAAAAAAATAAGTTTATTGGATATAAAGACTTAAATTAATTTTATCGCTATACTATGTCGCAATCTTAACTTTTAGAACATAAAAATCCGCTCCTTAGTTATAACTATTACGCCATTTTTTTGTGACGATCGTAACAAGCATATTCCAATAATCTACCTATAATGCCGTACCGCAGTGTTGAGCTATAGCCTCTCCTTTGTAAGGAGTTGCTAGAGCAAGTTGATTTTTAGTTATCTTATTTGCTCGTAGAGTCATGAATGGTATGCGGTCAACACTCCGACTCGATGAGACTTCTAACAGGCAACTAAGGATTTACCAGGACGATTTAAGTCGGTAAATTTTGCTTAGAGGCATTTTTTATTCAAGCTTAAGAATCCTTTAAGGGTATGAAAAATCTTCAGACTCGGGACACATGGCTTAAAGTCCCTCCCGGAGGACTAAAAAAAACATCCAACCAACCCTACCGAGTTTCAATCCGCGATCTTCGGAACCAGAGGCAACCACTAGTCCACGCGGCCGACATTTTCCTATAAACTATATAAATATCATATACTGTATATATTCAATCTGAACACTACTAGCAAGATTTCAGCAGCAAATTTTAATTTCTGATTTCAAATAAAACCACTTCTAACAAACCATTTTTAAAATTTAACAAAACTTTCGTTTCATTGACATGTGTTATTTTTAATATTATGTTATACTGGCGCAGAGCTACAGGACTTGCGCTGGTTCCGGTCTCCATGGAGGAAGAAATGTTTCTCATGGAATTTCGGCCAGTATAGGACCGATGCCCACCCAGCATCGTGAGGCATTTGGGTAGCTACAATAAGTAGCGGCTCCAGGTTGAGAATACCAACTGACCACATGTCACCCCTACACTGGCTAGATGATCGTCTACCTGTGATTGACACGTGTGGATGTGAGGCCAGCAATCGGCTGGTCAGCCAAGGGCCTTCTAGGCCTGTCGCGCTTCAAGTTTTTTTTGTTGTTATACTGGATGCTAAATTAACATCTTCGTCGCGTATTAAACGAAAATAGAAACGGGAAAAAGTGTTTTCAAATAAACGAATTTTAATAAATTGCGTCTAGTAAAGTGCGTAATGTCTAATATGTTATTATCTTCACTTGAAGTTCATTTTCCCCTTATTTTTCGCACTTTTTTTCTGACCAAAAAGTATGCCTACACTCGGATCCTTATTCACACTCTACAAAAATAAATTCATCCGTTTTTTTAATTATAGTAACCAAATTCCAATGTTACAACCCCCAAATTATATGAAAATTGAAATTTAATTTTGTTAACAATTAACATCTTAAAACAAAAGGATGCTATATGAAGTTCATAGAGGGCAAACGTAGATTTATTACACATCGCCATTTTAAAAGTTATAATTAGAACAAATTGGTAATTTGCTAGAAGATGTTGCTATTTATGCTGCTTTTTTGGTCTAATACATAGCAAACCCTCATTTCCTTAAGCCAACTGAAGATAGTAATGTCGATCAGTCCTAACCTCAAAATGACAAATGAATAGCCCATCTTTATATTGGTCTTAGTTTATATTTCTACTAGCCATAAATGGAGCGACATATTCTAGTAAATTACAGAATAATTAGTCTCAAGATGCACTAACTAAAAAGTTGAGATAAATAAATAATTTACCAACAATAAAAAAACAACTGCAATTGATTCATATCATTGTTGTATTTGTTCATCTCCATTTTTTTTTTGTTACAGCATCTTAAGTGAATCACGGCCCACTAGATACCCTTACATTCACGTAGCGAATGTGATTGTTATCTAGTGGACCGTGTATTCGTTTAACACGTATTACAACCACCAACTATCACAAAATACTAACTAAACAAAAATGTTATGTACAGTTATTTCACTCTCATCTTTATTTATAATTAATTTTTCCTTTGGTTTAATAATTTTTATGTTTTTTTTTTAATTTAAGTTTATTTGAGACGCTTCAACATATTTTGTCATATCGCGTCTATAAACTTTGGGTATTATTGGTAGACTATGTAAGGCAAGCGCTATCTATTGTCATGTGTAAGGCTTTGTCGACTATGCTTTTATGTTTATTTTGTAAATTCATTGAATATTAACATTAAATGAAACATGAACCGGATGATATTGATCGTGCCAATTAAATTTCAACCCAAAATTTGCCTTCACAACTGAGAAAATCCACGAAAAAACTCAGATTTGTTGACCCCGGGATTTGAACCCAGGACCTTGCGAATAAGAGTCTAAAATGCTAACATCTGAGCCAATTCGTTCGGCCGGTTAATACGTATTTTTTCTTTAAAATATACTGTATTTTAGAAACATCCGTATAAATGATTTTATATTTCAAAGTTTTTTTTTTTTTTAATATTCCATAAATATCCATAGCTTTAGCATTTTATTAAATGTTGCAGATACGAATTTTAGCTACTTAAAATTCTGTAAAGGACGTGTTTATAATATAAAACAAATTACACACGTTTTGAAATAGGATTCAGGAATACTCCCTGGCCTATTTTTTTTTTAATTAGTGTAAAAACAAAAATATAAAGTACTTTTTATATTTCTCATTTGCCAACAATATTTCAATCAGAGACTGCTATTTATTTCTGGCTTTGTATGAAATAAATGTAATATTATTGTTGTTGGGCACTCCAGAGCATAGTTGGTTAAGACAATATGCTGTAAGCCAGAAGATCGTGGATTCGTTCTTTAAACTGAACTGGACTTTTAGGAGACACCATAGCCCTGGGATCGTCTCAGCCTCTAACTGAAGTCAGACCAGATGCACTACGAGGGTAATGACGATAGTCACGCAGAGCTAAAAAACCCTGCTGACATTTCGTGCCGGCCGTCTAGAAAGATGGAAGTCTTTAACTACCTACTACCCCAAGGGTATACTGTATTATTCTTATAAAGTTTCCATAACAAAGTATAAACTACATAAAATAGGAGAGTGAAAAGGCTGTAAATGAGGACCACATTGAATACTAAGTGCATGAATTAAATGTGAGTCTATTTAAAATAAGACTAACAGTTTCAAAATGTTCAACATTAATATTAATGTCACAAAGGAAATTAAAAACAATATTTATGTATAAAAAATTCAGTCTGCGTTATAGACTTCTAAACCGCTGAACCGATCTTCATGAAAATTTGTACATACAGCTTTTAAGGTACGACGAGTGTTCATCCGATTTCAATTACGTTCTTAAATCATTGGGTGTAGGAATTCATTTAAAATCAAAATAAAATCGCTTTAGCGGTCGCAATTTTCGAATTTTCACAAAGAAACTCAGCATAATTATGCTTTTAACATAAACCGTGGTAGGTATTGTCCAAACTCAACGTAATTTGGTTATAAGAAGTGGGGGTTTACTTGAAATCCGAAATTAAAAATTGACTAGCAATCGCCGTGTCTGGTTCGTCGTAATGCACCTATACAGATTATCAAATATGGCGAGCATTTAGCAACTACTTTGGTTTAAAACCATTAGGTATAGGAGTACGCCTGAAACGAAAATTTAAAATTTATATTTCATATATTTTGGGGACATTAGCTAGTTAACATCTAAAACAGGAACACCCGTCTTGGATCGTTTTGGATATTAAAGCCTATTCTAAATTTCAACAATAGACGAAATACGCAAATTTTATAGTTTAGGCATGTTTATCGTTCTTTTGTATCATCTACCCACGTATTTCGTATTACGTTCTAGGTATATCATTGAGTCACGTAATTTTTAAACGTTGTTTCATCAAATAATATCGTTAAAATGCCCGTGTTATCCTAGGTTAGCTCCCTCAACAATATGAAAGTTGCTCTAAGTTTCATAATATACTCTATCTCGGTGAAATTCAAGACAACACCGAGAGCAACTGACCCAGCCGATTATTGTTGGACCATCAAGAGGGGGATGTTCCACAGGCGAAATATAGCAAAAAAATGGTAATTTCTTACTTTCTAGGCGAGTCCGAATATTGGAATATTGTGTAGTTACGAATTTTATATATTTTTTCAAATGCCCCAGGTTGTCTTTCGACATTCCTGGTATTCTCTCCTGGCATGGCGCACTTGTAACCCACTTCTGAGGTTGGGGCGCCTGGAAGGCGGGGTTACGTTGACCCGATGATATGATGGTGGTGGTGATGATAGTGGTGCGCCAGGAGAGTCCCTAATCCTAAGCTTAACCTAAGATGAATATGAATGATGATGATTGCGATGGCCATATGATTTCGGGGACCGTCTGGGCCTTAAAGTTTTCCTGACATTTGTCTTACAGGTGAGGAAAAACCCCGATAAAAACCTCACCCAGAAAAACTGTCCCGACCGGGAATCGAACCCGGGCCCGCTGCGTGACAAGGCAGCACGCTACCCCGATACCACAGCGGTCGACTGTAGAAAATATTGAAGTGTTTGAAATTACAAATTCCTGTCTCTCGGAAACCTTGGGTGATGGAGAAAAACCGATAACATATTTGAATTCAGGAGAACAAATACTATCAGAATCACGTAATTTTATTTCTGAGACAAAAAAATGTGTATTTTTTGTTGCTCAGTGTAATTAGGCCTATTCATAACACTGACTAGTGATTATACATAATCTCTGATTTATCGCTCTAATCGTAGCGTACAAGTTATTCCTCAGACCGCATTTAACATCATGCAATATTAATTCCTCCGCTTTTTGCTGTTTTTCAATTACGTATCAAGTCGTTTTCGCTACAATTGCCAAAATTTTCTTGTGTGAACTAAACATTACGTTTATCCGGGAATAAATATTTCGCAAAATTAATTTCAAGCGACTTACATAATCAGGACGCGTGTCACAATTTTCAGAGTGATATGATTTTCAAATGCGACAGTTCTTTAAAGTATGGCATCTATTCGTAAAAGAGGAACAACGCTTCTAACTATCCTTCCAAAAGGAAACCGTATCCTAAAATAATTGAGATCTTAAATATTATATTTATTTTTAGCGAGATCAAACCAACGAATATTTAATTAACAAATATAAAAGCTTTAAACTATACTTCATTATAACTTTTTCATTTTGAAAATATGTTCTAACTAAATATTTTTAAATGTATTATCTTTATAATATACCGTATTATATTACGGGATATATATATAAAAGTCAAAATATATTTTGTAATTCTGCACTTAGTTTGGGCCCTTTTGTCATTCCACTCACCTTTTTCTATCTTCCAGTCGTCTTCCCTCTTCCTCTGCAGTTGTGTTGAACACGACGCCGCGCGTTTTAACACGCACTACGGCGCGAATTTTATTTCAGTCCGATTACGCATCGGTAGAAACCGGATTATAAGGCGAAAAATGTTCATTAAAAAGGGCAATAAGATATTTTTTAAAGATGTCAAAGATGGGCACAAGGAAATAAAGAAGAATACATAAAATAATCTTACTTTGTTAAGTAGAAATTAAGATTCGAACATTTTAAAGGTTAGATTGTCTTTGAATTCTGAATTTCTTTAACATGGAAAACTATAGCTCTAACAGAAACCAGCGGCGAACACTTAATTTTGAATCCGCCGACGTGGTCTCGAGGAAGCGTGCTCTCTTGTCATGCAGCGGGCCCGGGTTTGATCCCGCTCGGGACAAGTTTCCTAGGTGAGTTTATTTTGGAGCGGGTTTCCTCATCTGTAAGACAAATGTAAGGAAACTAACGCACAAACGGTCCCTGAATGTCATCTGGTAATCATTATCATTACCTCTTCATTAGATTAAGTTTAGGATCAAGGAATCTCCTGGCGCATCATAGGGGCAGTGTAATCCCGCTTCCCAGGTCGTTTAAGTTTGTAATTAGGCCTATTACGTTTTCTTTAATAAAATAACCAGAAGCACGGAAAATGTAGTTGGGTAGAATTAGAACATAATAAAATAACATAGTTATCGAAATTCGCACAAATTACCATCGAAAAAAGGATAATACAATGTAAAAGAGAATGAAAAATGAAAAACGGAAAATTAAAACCACGTATTACTGACAACTTAAAAAGTAAAACCGTATATAGATTAACTTATATAGATCGAACATAAAAAATGGATTCCCTTTAAAATCCAGTCTCTACCGACTTGATTCGTATCGTTTCCGAATATAAAATTAGTTTCGATCAAAAAAGCACAAACTATTTTTACGTCACGGAGTAAACGATCGAGAATAAATCCCGTCACACCATTGATGAAGGAATCTGAAACAAAGAAACACACCGTGTAAGTCGATATTATTTTATCACAAAAAAATAGTTATACTAGCACAAATGGCTAAGACCGGTATTCAAGAAACAAGCTCTCTAGGGCCATGCCATCTCCGTCTTTCGTGAGCTGAGGGTCTCATCTTTAAATAATTGTTATCGGATTTTTTTAAATAAATATCTTGTTAGCACATGATGTTGAATGGAATGGGCCAGTTAGAGTAGGTTCTGCATGACCCACACAATTAACGACGGAGAGACGGGCTGAGAGTCGCTCTTCTCGGAAAGTTTGGTTCTTGAATACTGGTTTTAATGTATGTTACCACGGACCACAGGTTACGAACTACTGCATATTGTTATTTTCTTGGAGATGTGTGTAGATAAAAATACCTTTCGGGGAAGTTATTATGAAAGTAAGTAAAAAGTCTTCCATGAACTAAACAAAAAACGTTTTATTAACATTAGGATATATTTGGTGACTATTTAACTCATGCCCCAAATGGTAGTCAATGACCAACCATGTTTCATTGAATTTTGTTTTACAACCGATGACAGTCGTGTTTCACCTCGCTCTTTATCGATTTCCTTTTACCAGCTCCTGCTTTTGTGATAAAGAAAGCTCCTCCTTTTTAATATTCTGAACAGGTCAGATAATTATTTTTTCTCCAACAAATACATTGAATATTCCCAACTCCTTTCAAAAAACGTTAAGCTGAAAATATATAAAACTATTATTCTACCAGTTATATTATATGGGTGCGAAACATGGACTCTTACTTTAAGGGAGGAAAGGAGATTACGAGTATTTGATAATAAAGTTCTTAGGAAAATTTTTGGACCAAAGAGAGATGAACAGACAGGTGAATGGAGAAGACTACATAACAGTGAACTACATGATCTTTATAGGAAGCCAGATATAATAAGAACAGTTAAGTCTCGTAGACTGCGATGGGCAGGACATGTTGCGCGTATGGGGAATGAAAGACGTGCATGGAAGCTTCTTGTAGGAAAGCCAGAGGGAAAACGCCCAGTTGGTAGGCCAAGAATGAGGTGGGAGAACAACATTAACTATGATATGAGGGAAGTAGATTATACAGGTAATGATTGGAAAGCATTAGCTCAGGATAGGGATGTATGGAGAGCTTATGTCCGCGCGGCCATGAACCTTCGGGTTCGATAGTGCCAGTGAGTAAGTAAATACATTGAATACAGCAAATAATGAATATATTCCGTGATTTTATCGAGTTGTTTACTAAAAAATAAATGAATTACCTATAATGTTGATTATAATATACAGTTTGATGTATTACATTATTTTTCCACCAGGGTGATTCTTACAATATTGCGATCCTACTTGGCAATAAATAATATGATCAAGTTGCAGTGAATATATATAACCTCACATTTCTGATTTGTTTTCAAACATCGCCGTTTACATTAAATACGTATATAAATATTTTAAAATACCGGTAACTATATTTAAATAATGATGTTTCAGTAAACAGCTTCATTTTATTCGTTAAGTAGTCCTAACAAATGCCTCTCTTGATCTCGAAATCTTCTAGATAAATTTAATCGTCAGTTCGTGACTCGTGAATTTATCGATGATTTGGAAACCACTCGTGACATTACTTGTGATAATTGTTACATATATTAACATTCAAAATCTATTCGCCAAAAAAAATATTTAAAAGTCGTCAACGCGTTTCAATTGCTAACCTATCATTGTCAAGATTGAATAAAAGCAAAGCTAAAAATGTATAAATAAATAATAGTTTAAAAAACTAAAACATCACGCTTTAATAGAAAACCGAACTCAAAAATGAAAAATAATTTTAATTTCCAACATGCTTGGGATAAATTTAAAGTGGTCAACAAAAAAATCATCTCCAACACATATAGAATAAAACTAGAGTTATCAACAAAAAGAAAATAATTTTACCATCAAAAGCGTGGAGTGCTTTTTATGATTTTTAAATTTCCTTCTTAGAGACTTTACTTTTATCAATATCTGTTTATTATCAAATATATTAATTGATATAGAGCACCCCACGCTTTTGATGGTAAACTTATTTTCTTTTTCTTGATAACTCTAGTTTTATTCTGTATGTGTTGGAGATGATTTTTTGTTGACCACTTTAAATTTATCCCAAGCCTGTTGGAAATTAAAATTATTTTTCATTTTTGAGTTCGGTTTTCTAATAAAGCGTGATGTTTTAGTTTTTTAAAACTGTTATTTATTTTTTATATTTTAGTTTTAATATTTTACAGAATAAGATAAAAATATAAATATCTTTAAATTCGATACTATTGTAGTATGAGCTAAAAGTAATACTCTTCTAAAAAAATCCTCCCCAGCCGGATTTGAACCAGCGACCCACGGATTACTGGAATCATATTCCACTAGCTCAACGCTCTACCAACTGAGCTCTTACAACGATTAACTAACGAGTCGACAAGTCCGCAACCTATTATACCAGTTTTAATTTTTTTGATTTTCTGATAATTCTGGCCAGGATTTTACAAACAAAATATGAAATTATTGTAGTGTCACGGGTCCTTTATAAGTATACAAAGTTTCAAGTCGATCCAGTGTTTTTAAGTGGGTGAAAATCTAGTTCAAAGATTCTGTTACATAAATACAAAGACACTTTTTTTGATTTTCTGATGATTCTGGCCAGGAATTTAGGAAATAAATATGAAATTATTGTATTGTCACGGGTCCTTTACATGTATACAAAATTTCAAGTCGATCCAATTATTTTAAGTGGGTGAAAATCGCGTTGAAAGATTCAGTTACATAGATAGATAGATACAGGTCAATCTAATATAAAGCGTGTAAAAACAAAACAATTACAATTCCAAGTTACTTCACATCACGTGACTGACAATTGGACGGCATTATGCATTAACCAGCTACGCGCCATTATGTAAGATTCCAGAAAAATATGTTTAAAGTTTAAGTCAATCTTCACTATTTATTGAAGCTCCGAACTAACAATACTAAATATTGCAAGTTATTTTCCAAGATTAACATTTATGCATCAAAATCCAAGAGCGGAAACATTTGGCACTTAGCTGCATGATGCAAAATTAGATTAGCATTTAAGAAGAACTGGTTTCATATCCGTTGCAGAAAATAGAATCCTTGATAGGACTACTGGCGTTTACATTTTTAATAATATGGTTATATTTAAAAATTTGGCTCTAAAAGTGTGCGTACACTTACTTCATGAGTCAGTGCAACAGATGGCATCAAAATATCAATTTTTTAAAATGACCCTTAGCCGGTTGATGCATAACATCGTCCAATTACAAATTATTTATCAGGGAGCGCAATCTATTCCATAATGTCGGAGGTTACTCACAGTGTATAGACTATACGAGAATGCGCGCGAGGGGGTGAGATGGGGAGTATCACATGGCTACATACCTACCGGGATATGATGATAGCCGTCATGTGGAAAGACGCAGTAAACAAAGTTTCATTTAGTAAAAAAAAAAGTGGAGTTATTGTATATCATGTCAGTAGTTGATATTGCGCGTACCTGATCTTACATGTAGTAAAATACCACCCAAAACTAAAACAAATGTGCATGCGGTAGGGCAATCTCGTCTTAAAAAGTTTCATCATTACCTTATAAGCTATGCATAACCTAACTATGTTTCATTGTATCATGCGCCTTATATTGCTTCCTAATGTTTATATTAGAGAAGAATTAGGACTATTATAATCTCAAAGTCTCAACTTAAAAAACTAACTAAAATTATGGCTTTTCAGGGCTAAGTGCCAGTCAGAGCAAAAATAGTGATCAATAATTAAATGATAGAACAGATAGCACACTTTAACTATCTTGCTTCAAATATAACATATAGCTATAATTGGGATATATATATATATATATATATATATATATATATATATAACAAATTAAACCGATGTGTGGCACCATAAGAAGAACCCTCCGAAAGACTCGAAGACAAACTCAGCTCAGATTTTATAAAATTATGGCTGTTCCTGTTCTTTTATATGGATCTGAATCTTGGGTACTTAAAAAGAAGATATCTCACACATTCAAGCCACTGAAATGAAATTTTTAAGATCCGTAAAAGGATGTACACGCATGGATATATTACACAATGAATCAATAAGAAAATGAACTGGAGATATTTTCAATAGTTGATAAACTAGAAGAGCACAAAAAGCAATGGAAAGAAAATTTAGACAGAATGGACAATACAAGATTAGCCAAAAAGATCAACACCTACAAACCACATAGAAAAAGATCTTTGGGACTTGAGACCGGAACAGGTCGCATTGACCTAATCCTGGAAAGGAAGAAGAATCGCCCGATAGGTATGCAGACGTGATACGCCCAATCCCGCACCTCCCGATCGCTCCAGTACAGTTTTTTTTATTTATTGCCTTTATATTTTTAAAGAAAGGAAATACATATGCATTTTCATTGCGCACGGCCCTGCTTGGCCGTATGTGCATTATATTTCCATGAATAAAAAATCATTAAATAAACAAATACCAACATGGCTACACACCTGTATCAAAATAATGAATATATATATATAATCGTCTACACTATATAACCGGAAGGGGGCACGCCGTAGCGTAGTGGTTAAGGCACTGCGCTACAAGTCAGAAGGTCGAGGGTTCAAGTCCCGGTGGGGTCAGGATTTTTAAACTGACCAAAAACCTTCTGTCGGCACTATGGCCCTGGGGTCGACTCAGCCTCTAACGGAAATGAGTACCAGACGCTTGTTCTGGGGTAAAGGCGGCCGTCACGCAGGGCTGACAACCCGGCTGACATCAAGTGTCGATTGTCTAAAAAAAGTGGGAGCCTTAACCTCCTACTACCCCAAGGGCCTCCCGAGGCCTGTTGTGGGATTACTTTACTTTACTTTATATAACCGGAAAATTAATCATTATGCAATAAAAATAATTTGGGATTTTTTTATTTAAATTTTGATATAAAAAAATATTTAAATAATTTTAAATTAAATATTATTTATTTTACAATGTTAAATATGATAGATAATTTTGTAACATTTATGTGAAATGTAACAATTATTACGTCACATATATTGTTGTGATAAATAATAGAGAATTCACAGACAAAAGTTTACGACAAAAGAAAGATTCAATAATATGGTCTTTAGTCGGCCGAACACAAAAAATATGATTGGGTATCGAGGAATGAAGACGGGCTTATCGTGTTCTTCCTTGATGATGTCATTACCAATCAAGAACTGGCAACATTATTGTTGGCAACAAAAGAAAAGAAGTTGGTTATATAGATTTAAAATGGATCGACGCCATTGAGTCGTCTAGAAGTATAAATATAAATAATTGGTGATATATTAAATGATATTGGTTTAATCTACGTATAAAACGTAAATACAAACGATATAGTCTAAGGAAATAAATATATTTAAAATACATATCCAGTTAGATGATCGAAACGATATATGTAAGTTTCATCTTTATTGCCATCGTTATTGCTAAATATCATATTTAAATAAATACACCGAAGTGTTGGTTCGAATTTGTCACAGTTTAATTCGCAGTGTTCTATGATTTTAATCAACTGATTGTAAGTTACAAATATTGGCTTCCAAAAATTATTATTGTTTAATAAATTATTTAAGGAAGAAGTAAATGTTTTTATTTAAGTACAAAATGTCTTCACTCGTCATATTTGTGATAGCTTCAAATATTAGCGCTTCTCACCATGATTGTGTTGATCAGCGACTCCCCTGAAGGGATCTACATGCCGGTGCAAAATTAAATAAACGTGGCCCGAAAAGAACCGAGTAAAACAGCATCAACTACATACACAATAATACACATCTACACTTATCCGTGAAAAGACCATGTGTGTAGATATAAAAAGGTCTCATTCTGTATATTATTTTTTTTTAATTGCTACAAAACAATTTTTTTAAATAATAGAAAAAACACACATGTACACACACGCGCGGGCGTTCATATCCCCCCCGTCCCTGCAGACATCAAATGCATTCTCAGGCTATTAAACTTATCAAGTCTACTTATTATATAATATAATTTAATTGAAGATCGAAAACAAATACCATATTGAGATTCTTATTATTGATAATACATGTATCCTTATTGATCTCCAATTTTTCTATACCTCAATTTCCTTACTGTACCCAAAAATGTGCATGTTTTCACTTCACTCTCGATCCGTCCTAAAATATCCCAGCACGCCACTCTCCCACGATCCGACCTGAGAAATAAATCTCTCCGGCAACAACTGTCATCTAAGTTGCTCTGTCTCTCTACAGAATGGTATAGTATGTTTCCAGTTTACACGGTCATTGCAGAGAGCGCACAGTTTAATGCCTTCTTCACTTGTTGAATTATAGGCCATCCATCCCCCCAAATGAAACCATGCAATTAGCACTTCTATCATCCCCATCCAAAGAGTCAATACACTTCTCCCTTCCCCACGAAAGTTTCAGTTCCAGTACCAGTACAAGTAAGTCATCGGCATCATGGAACAAATTCCGCTTTCTACCATTATATAAACAATAAGTAATAACTAAACATATTCCGACCTAAATTCCAGTTGTAATGTGAAGAAACCACATGTATGACTGCATTTTATTTGATCGAATAATGGTTTTACTTTTGAGCGTGTAAGAAAATGTAATTCGCTCTCTAATACTCGAAATAAAGGAAATAAAAATGATAGATAATTATCTAGCACATGTTTATATGTTATATGGGAGAACTTTAAAATGTATAATTACAATTTGAATATATTTAATAAAGCATTGTTTTATTCTCACTCATGCACAATGAAAAATACGTTGGAATTTCAGTTGTTTTAAAATGGCCGCTTCTGTATAATTATAAGACATTGCAAAGGAAAAATATTTGAAATGTGCGGAGAGGAACAAATTATTTTGAATTTTTTCAAACAGTTTACTGAAAATTACCCCACATTAGCCATTGAGGTTGTGGTGAAAATAATATCAAAATTTACGGGTGAGCCAGTATGGAACATAAATTCTGTGGCACCATGCATGAAACCTCATTTAAGTAGTTCTGAGAAAATGAAGATTGATGCATGGAGGTTTCCTATCTGAAGTGAACCTCCAATGTGTTGTCCATCTCTGGATCTTCTGTTTAACTAATTGTACAGCAATCAAAATTTGAGGGATGATAAATGACAGTTCCAATATTACATTAATAATATTAACTCATTTTTTTTTAATTTGAGGGTTATGGGTTTTATCCATGGTGCCACAGAATTGTGCTCGTAATGCAATTTTAAAGAAAGGACATCTATCGATATCATGTAAAAAGCGTAAATGTCTGATTACGTAAGCCCATATATATTGTTTTGTCATAAATAAGTAAGAAATGGAGGAAATTCCTAATTATTGGTACCTCTTACCTTACATTCAGTCTTATTTCCCATAAAATACAATGTTGCCTAAGATCAATGTTTCTATCGATGACATTTCCTTACAGAACTGTGTAATATGACGAGTAAAACTAGCACCACGGTTCACCCAATACAAAATCGGTGCCTTATGCAAGTGTGTTTACGATACAAATGGAACTTAGCTCGGAATTTGTATAGTAATAAGTAATTTATATGACGTAATCTGGAATTGTAACTGTTTTGTTTTTATAGAATTTAGCTTGTTTTTATTGAGTCTTAATAATAATAGCTTAGCTATTAAAACGCTGACAACTTACAAACTTTTGTTTGATGATTGAGTCTTGAATGATAACATATGTAATTTTTTTTAAGGATTAAACCCAATAGCGCAACGATTTAACATGGAAATATCAACAACAAAATCTAAAGATATGGCCTTTCAAGAGAAATTCCCAGTAAGAAGTAAAATTTATATTCAGAATTCAATATTAGAGCAAGTAAATTCATTTAAATACTTAGGATATAATCTAACTTATAATGAGGAATGTGATATATCCTTTAAAATACAAAACTATAATAAAGCTTTAACTTCGTCTTTGACGGAATTACAAAAGAATAAAATTAGAACAGTTGAATTCGATTATTTTAGAAGAAGCCTCCAAAAAAACAAGACAGGATAAAATAAGAAATGAATTCCTTTGGAGAGAAATGAAGGTCACCACATCTGTTGTTAAGAGGATTGAAAATCAAACGCTTAAACGTTATGGCCATATACAAAGAATGGAAAATGAAAGATGGCCAAAAAATATATACCAATGGTCACCCCCTGGAAGAAATAAACGTGGTAGACCAAGATGGAAATGGAAAACCTACGTCAGAACAATAATGGAGGATAGGAATTTGGAAGAGGGAGATTGGAATGATAGAGATAAATGGAAACTGAAGACGGCAAACCTATAAGTGGGGAAAGCCAAAGAAGAAGAAGAAAGAATTATCAACCAAGTTTTTAAACCATCAAAAGTGCAGAGACACACAAGAATGAAAATCTATAAAATTCTCGCTAGACCCATAATCTGTTATGGCAGTGAAGCTTGGATCAGAACTCAGGATGATCGTCATATTACAGCCACGGAGATGAAATTTCTGCGACGAACTGCAGGTTATAGCCTTCTAGACCACCAAAGAAATACAACAATAGCCAGAGAGTTACACATCGTACCTATATCTGAATACCTCCAAGAATATAGAAACAATTGGCTAGCCCATATTCAGCCCATGGATCGTCACAGAATACCAAAACAAATTCATCACTACATTCCTCGAGGCAGAAGATCTGTGGGTCGACCTTTTCGGAGATGGCGGGAGACCGTAACGGGCCACTGGGCCTAATACTTGAAAGGCATATGATGATGAACCCAATGGGTACAACTTGGGATACGATACACACACACACCCACACACACACACACCCACACCCACACACCCACACCCAGTCCCAAGGTTGAGATTTAAAAATCCCTTACCCCGCCGGGAATCGAACCCGGGTCGCCGGGGTGGAAGGTGGACTCTACCGACTACGCCACAGCAACGGATAATATGTGTAATGATGCTAATAATCTAGGAACAATAATTACAAATAGGAATGAGATGCACAACGAAATTAATCATAGGCTCAATGCTGGAAATGCGTGCTATTATGCATTGCAGGGACTCTTGATGTCCCAACTTCTCTAAAAAAAAAAATTAAACTGAAAATATATAAAACTGTTATTCTCCCAATTCTTATTTTAAGGGAGGAGAAAAGATTGAGTATTTGAGAGTAAGGTACTTAGGATAATTTTTGGACCGAACAGAGCTGAACAGACAGGCGAATGGAGAAGATATGAGCTACATGATCTTATTAATGGAAACCAGATATAATAAGAACAGTTAAGTGTCGTATTCTGAGATAGGTAGGACATGTGGCACGAATGGGGAATGAAAGAGAGGCATGGAAGCTTCTTGAAGGAAAAGCAGAGGGAAAACATCCAATTGAAAAAATAATGAGGTGGGAGAATAATATTAACCAGAGATGTGGATTATACAGGGGATGATTGGAAAACATTAGCTCAGAGTAGGTATGTATAGAGAACTGATGCCCACACGGCCATGAACCTACGGGTTCGACAGCGCCAGTGAATTAGTTAATGATTCTAATAACTTGGCATTTAATAGAATACATTCAGGCTATATTTAACTTTAAAACAGGCATATACTTATTTTTTGGGTTCTTGAACCATTTGGTCTAATGAAGTAACGTTTTCCAATCATCCCTAGTATAATCGGCAGTACTTCCCTGAAATCATGGTTAATATTATTCTCCTGTACCTCATTCTAGGTCCACCTACTGGACGTTTTCCCTCTGGTTCTCCAAGCCCCTCTTTCATTCCCTATTCGTACCACATGTCCTGCCCATCGAAGTCTAAGTGACTTAACTGTTATTATAACCGCTTACCCATAAAGATGATGTAGTTCACTATTAAGTAGACTTGTCCATTCGTCTGTCCGTTTGTCTCTCTTTGGTCCAAAATGATTAACTAAGAAACTTAATTATCAAACACTCGTAATCAGTTCCCCTCCTTGAAGTAAGAGTCCATGTTTCGCATCCATATAACTCTAAAACCATTAGGTATACGAGTTCACCTAAAGCGAAAATTTAAAAATCCCTCTAGCGGTCACAATTTTCGATGTTTTACAACGAAACTCAGCATATTCTATTAAAATAAACCGAGATAGGTGTTATCCAAAAATGAGCTAAATCCGACAATTATAAGTGGAGGTTTACTTGAAATCCGAAATTAAAAATTAACAACCGCCATGTTTGGTTCGTCCTAGCGTATAACATACAATTTAATTAACCTTTCATAATTAATTTATTAAGGCGTAGCAACGCACGCCGGGTATTACCTGCTACATATATATATGTATATATTAGTTTAATTAGGATCTCTAAATTTACATAATATATTTTTAAAGCAAAATAATCATTAACACAAACAATTGTAATAATGTTAGGCAACTTACACCGGAGATACAGTAGTTTGAAATAATATTTATCTCTGTTCACTACCTTCTCCCCTTAAGTTAGATTACTTTTATTATAAAGAGACTAATTGAAAAGAGAAGAGAATTTAACCTGCCAACATATTTGCTGTTCATTGATTTTGAAAAGGCCTTTGACAGAGTAAATAGATCTATACTATGGCAAATAATGAAGGAACGAGGATATCCACACCATCTAATAAAATCCGTCCAAGGCTCATATGAAGAAACTAAAGTAGTGACAAAAACTGATGGAGAAAGGTCAGAAGAAATTTTAATAAATCAAGGAGTTAGTCAAGGGTGTAGTCTATCGCCCACTCTTTTTAATATATATATCGACGACATTATGAAACAATGGAAAATTATAATGGACAAAGGCCTTAGATTGAACAATAACTCAAGTATTAATAACTTACTTTTCACCGATGATTTAGTCTTACTACACCATGATGAAGACCTGTTACAATTGGCTGCTTACAAACTAAATGCAATATGTAGCGATTATAATTTTAAAATTTCAATAAATAAAACAAAAGTAATGGCATTTTGTGGAAGAAACACTCTGCGTGCAAAAATAGTAATTAGAGACGAAATTATTGAACAAGTATCCCACTTTAAATATTTAGGATGTGACATCAGCTATGGGTATGATAAAGATATTGAACAAAAAAAATATCAGTTTCAAGCTATTTGTGGTACAATAAATAGAACATTGAAAAATAAAGCCCATAAACAAACAAAATTAAAATTTTATAAAACAATGGCTGTCCCTGTCCTTTTGTATGGGAGTGAATCTTGGATTGCCACTACCAAACAAGAAAGTAACATCCAAGCAGCCGAGATGAAATTTTTAAGAAGAGTAAAAGGCTGGGATGTGGTCGGTTTTATGTCTCTCACATTTCTACACTTACATTCTTATGCCACTGATGCACTAAACACTTGTAAACACGTTTTGTACTGTTTTAAACATTTTGCAATGATCTTCAAGCTTTCTTCACAATATTTTATATTTATATATTTACGTAAAACGTGATCGTGGATACATCACTTCCTTGCTACTTTCCCATGTTGTTCCAACGTTGCCACCATTTGAAAATAATTTAAAACTATATTTAGTGTTAGTGTACGTAAAATTAGTTTATAGTTCATTAAATAGTACACATGTAAATTGCTTTGTTACGTTAGGAAATGGGAAGTTGGTTTACGTCCATTTTTAAGCATTTGGGAAGAAATAATATGCATGTAAATTGTTTTCTTTAGTTAGGAAATGGCAAGTTAGTTAACGTCCATTTTTTTTTTTTTTTGCATTTGGAAATGTATTCCCAAAGTTGGTGACGCCGACTACCGGAGTCTATATTAACCATTACAGCAACTCGCGCATGCGCGCTGCGATTCTGTGGAACTTAGAAGAATTCCTGAGAGACATAAAACCGACTTTTTCCAAAGGCTGCACTAGAATGGACCAAATAAGAAACGAGGATATCTGTGAAGAACTGCAGATCTACTCCATAAAAGAAAAGATATTTAACAACAAGATACAGTGGAAAGAACATGTAGAAAGAATGGAAGAAAGTAGATTACCAAATAAAATCTTCCATTATTTTCCAAGAGGAAGAAGAGATGTCGGACGTCCTCAGAAGAGAAGGTCTTAGATCTATTAGTGAAGACGGAACAACTCTTGCCTAAACCAGGAAGTGAAGAAGAAGGATTTTTTTTATTGGTGTGTTGGTTATTAGGTACCGAAGAGAAAACAACTCTTTCTGTAAGATAAAACCACAGGCTTGAGATAACAAGCCATCTAATTAACTAACTCACAGACACTATCGAATCCGGAGGTTCATGGCCGCGCGGTCTAAAGCTCTCCATACTTTCTTATAAACAGCTAATATTTTCCAATCATCGCATGTGTAATATAGCTCCTTCAAGTTATGGATAATGTTATACTCCCACCTCATTCCTGGCCTGTCTACTGAACTCCTTCTCTCTAGTTTTTCTAATAGGAATTTCCATGTCTTTCATTCCCCATTCATGCCACACATCCTGCCCATCATAATTTACGAGACAACCGTTCTTATTACATCTGGTTTCCTATAAAGCCCACAGATATGTAGGTCTAGTCTTCTATATTCACTTGTCTGTTTGTTTCCGTTTGGTCCAAATATTTGCATACGAACTTTATTTTCAAACACGCGTAATATTTTCTCATCCCTTAAAGTAAAACACCACGTTCTACATCCATATTGCTGGAAGAATAACAGTTTTATATATATTTTTAGTTTGACATTTTTTAAGGATGTTGGGATGACAATAGTCTCTGTATTGCGTAATAACATGCGTTTCCAGAATAGAGCCTATGTTCAATTTTTTCCTGCGCCTCATTCCTGTTTGTAATTATTGGTCTTAGGTATATGGAGAAGACTACATAACAATGAACTACATGGTCTTTATAGGAAGCCAGATATAATAAGAACAGTTAAGTCTCGTAGACATAGGGACCAAGGAAGACCAAAACATCGGTGGAAAGATCAAGACCATCTTCGCTAGGTTTACCGTACAGGCCACATGGCCTAAAACGAATTTGTTCATGATGATGATGATGATGATGAAGTCTCGTAGACTGCGATGGGCAGGACATGTTGCACGTATGGGGAATGAAAGACTTGAATGGAAGCTTCTTGTAGGAAAGCCAGAGGGAAAACGCCCAGTTGGTAGACCAAGAATGAGGTGGGAGACTAACATTAACTATGATTTGAAGGAAGTAAATTATACAGGGAATGATTGGAAGGCATTAGCTCAGGATAGGGTTGTATGGAGAGCTTATGTCCGCGCCGCCATGAACCTACGGGTTCGATAGTGCCAGTGAGTAAGTAAGTAAGTAAATAAGTAAGGTATTTTATGTTCAGTCACTTGTCCACCGCTGTGTCACGCAGCGGACCCGGATTCGATCCCCGGTCGAGACAAACTTCCTGGGCGATTTTTTTTTTTTTTTTTTTGGGGTTTTCCTTTCATGTAAGACAAATGTCAGGAAACTTCAAGGCCTAAACGGTCCCCAAACATCATCTGGTCATTATTATTAACACATCCATTAAGTTTAGAATTAAGACCTCTCCTGGCACATCATTACCATATCATCGGGGCGCGTAATTCCATCTTCCAGGCGTCCCAACCTCAGAAGTGGGTTACAATAACATCATGCCAGGAAAAAATATAAGAATTTCGAAATAACAACATGGTAGCATTGAATAAAAAATGTATTCAGCCACTTTTTCAAAATGTTCTTAATTTATCATTAACTGTCCATTTCCTATTAATAAGCTGTTAGTTTATGCTGATGATGTAGTACTATTGGCCGATGGCGAGGAGATACTAAATGCCAACACGCACACACTATTGAGTAAC
Organism: Diploptera punctata; assembly: GCA_030220185.1. Classification (NCBI taxonomy): domain Eukaryota; kingdom Metazoa; phylum Arthropoda; class Insecta; order Blattodea; family Blaberidae; genus Diploptera; species Diploptera punctata. The sequence continues at coordinate 639,063 of JASPKZ010007373.1, read as the reverse complement.
ACTAAGGAATTATGACTGGAAGTAAATATCAATAAAACTAAATATATGGTCACACGTAGAAATGCATTATATAATGGAAATGGACAGTTAATAACAAATTAGGGAAATTTTGAGGAAGTGGCTGAATTCAAATACCTAGGAGCAATAATCACAAATAGGAATGAGATGCACAAAGAAATTAAACATAGGCTCAATTCTGGAAATGAATGTTATTATGCATTGCAGAGACTTTTGACATGGACTCGTACTTTAACGTAGGAGATGAAATTACGAGTTTTTGAGAATGAAGTTCTTAGGAAAATTTTTGGACAAAAGAGAGATGAACATACAGGTGAATGGAGAAGACTACATAACAATGAACTACATGGTCTTTATAGGAAGCCAGATATAATAAGAACAGTTAAGTCTCGTAGACTGCGATGGGCAGGACATGTTGCACGTATGGGGAATGAAAGACGTGCATGGAAGCTTCTTGTAGGAAAGCCAGAGGGGAAAACGCCCAGTTGGTAGACCAAGAATGAGGTGGGAGAGTAATATTAACTATGATTTGAGGGAAGTAGATTATACAGGGAATGATTGGAAAACATTAGCTCAGGATAGGGATGTATGGAGAGCTTATGTCCGCGCGGCCATGAACCTACGGATTCGATAGTGCCAATAAGTAATTAAGTGACTGTCCATTTCCATAATATAATGTATTTTTGTGTGTGGCCATAGCCTATATTTAGTTTTATTGATGTTTACTTCCAGCCGCAATTCCTTAATGCTACTTAATAAATTGTGCGTGTTGGGCCATTTTATCTCCTCGCTATCACTTAATAATAGGCTACTAAATCATGAAATAAATATTATGAAATGCTTTACAACATGTGAAGCGAAAAAAAATATATATATAAATTCCAATCATACACCATGCGCATGCGCCAACACACATGAAGTGGTTTACACTATGGAATCAGGGGATGCAGCCAACATATACACAATATTTAACGAACCTAAATGCTAATCTAACGCAATTTAAGTACTCTAACCTGTGAATGGCCAACCTAAAAGCTAACCTAATGCAATTTAAGCACTCTAACCTGTGAAAGAATGCAATGTCAAAAAAATAAATAGTAAGTCCTGAAGTTCTGAAGTATATGTGTACAGTTAATTATTACATACTCTATGTTGGCTGCACTGGAACACGTCTCCATTGTTGCATATAATATTCGTTAAAATCAATATGGCTGCCACGTCTCCATGCTACGCATGTTGTTAAATATCATAGGGAAATATATTAAAATAATCGTAGAAAAAAATATAAAAAACGTTGTAAATGGTGGGAAATATTTGAAAAATGAAACCCTAGGAATAAAATTATACAGGAGTTTATGAAGGAATTAAAAATGTCGCGTCACAGGTTGCAAAGTTTAACCAAATATTTTATTATCAAATCTTCTAGTGATAACACTGAAGTATAAACTATTTTTATTTCATAACATGTGCTTTAAGTATTAGCAAAAAGACCGGAAAAAGGAACAATATAATACAATGGAACCTATTCTTATATCCACAAAAACGAGTACAACTTTCGCTATATAAATAAACCTTGACAAACTTAATTAACAATTTTACAAGTAAACAAATAGGCTTAATCGATAAAAATCATATAAACAAGTTTATTTCATCAGAATTCACTTAATTAAAACGCCAAATAAAAGTAAATAAATTCACATTACATAAATGTGATTTTTAATAGGAACAAACGATCCCCTAACATAATCTTACCATCATAATAATCAAATTCGCATTTTTATTATGAATGGTGCATATTGTCTTAAATGTTCGTATTGTATCGAAGGAGGTCCTGAAGTGAGCTGATCACCATTCGGGGAAAACCTTCGTATCTTTGTTTAGTTAAAAAAGTGTGTGTTATCCAAAAATTTAAAATCTCTCTCCCGATAGGTCGTGCAAATGTAAGGCCCGGGTGACGTGGAAGTGTATAAATGTGTCTGTAAGGCGAGAGGTTAAAGCACGATCGAAAAAGAAGCAAGGGTAACTAACTTATTGGCACTATCGAACCCGTAGGTTCATGGCCGCACCGACGTAAGATCTCCACGCACTCCTTATCCTGAGCTAAAATTCTTTCCGATCATCCCCTGTATAATCTACTTTCCTCAAATCATGATTAATGTTATTCTCCCACATCATTCTTGGTTTACCAACTGGGCATCTTCCATCTGATTTTCATACAAGAAGCTTCCATTCAACTTTTTAAATGAGAATCTATGAGACCGGAACAAGCCACATGGGCTTAATCACGATTGTTGACGATGGTAAACCAGCGTTGATGTTATGGATTAAAATGTTTAAATTCTTAAAATTCGTAGCTGATGTACCAGTCGTCCTCAACTAAAACAAACTTGTGTTTATAAAACTTCGTCAAACATTAAACAATATAGGCGTTTCAGAAGACAATGTTCCATCATCAGCATTAAAAATGACAATTTAAAATGAGACCCTTGGTTTCATTCGTAGAATAATCCAATAAGTAGAATTAGTAAAAATATAAGACTAATAATTAATCACGAGTTCATGCTGGAACTTATTATAATAATTGTTATCGGGAGGAGGAGGGCAATTTCCACGTCGAAAATTAAAAAGATTACAGCAATTTAAAAAAAATCGGAGCGAAAATGGTAAGCGGGCAGAATGTTCCATCAGGAGATTCTATTAAATTCAGATTGTTGACTGTGAGAAATAACGAAGACCCCAACATATTTGTCAAGTTCAATGTTACTGATATCTAGATTAATCCAGGATAGTCTGGCTACGCCACTGCATGTTGGTATTTTTTTGTTTTTCCGTTCCGAATTTATAGAAAAAAAAATATAAATTCCCAAAAAACTTTGAAAAAATTTAAAAAGCCCAGAGTTAAAAAAAAATGCAAAAATGACTTTAAATATCTACTTACCAGTGTAGTAGTAGTGAAGACACCTAGAGTAGTTAATGTTCTGATTGAAATATCGGAAGCACAATGGTTTTAATGCTTAGTGTTACCAACATTTTAATTACAAGATTCTTAACGTAATTTAACAGTATATTTTTCAGAACGCGTCCTTAAAACATTTACGTTCAGAAGATTATATGTTATATTGTTTTGAGCATTGTATAGATAATCCACAATTTAAAAAATATATATATTTACTGTTAATTGGGATCGATTATAGAGAAAGATGGAACATCAAATAAATAAATAGCAAAAAGGATTAGTAATAGAAGAAAAACTATAGGAATGTTAAACTCAATGCTATGGAGTAAAAACATCATTAACAGAACAAAACAACTAATCTATAAATCCATACTAGAAAGTATAATGTTATATGGATCGGAAGTTTGGACAATGACACAACAACATGTCAACAGAATAACTTCAATTGAAACGGATTTTTGGAGAAGAGCTGCCAGAAAATCTCGGCTGGAAAAAAATTAGAAATACAGAAATTAGAAAATGGATGAATGCAGAAAGAAATATAATGGATGAAATTGAACACAAAAGGCTAAAATGGTATGGACACGTAATAAAAAAGCAGGATGGAAGAACTACCAAAGGCCGTCTGTGCATGGGAAACTGAAAGTAGGAACAGGAAAGGAAGACCAAGAACAACCTGGAAAAACAATATTCAAAATTCAATGAGGAAATTTGGTGTAACAGATGAAGACACAGAGGACAGAGAACGATGGAGAACTTTAATTAAGGGAAATGTGTGAATGTTTGTTACAAACTGATAGTCTATAAGTCTGTAGTCATTTATATTTATTAATTTTTTTAATTCATGTTAATTACTAAGATTGGTTGGAGAAAACCCTCAATAATGAGGAAAATTCTCAAAATGGATTGATATATTTACTTCAAATAAATAAATAAATTATGAAAAATTGGTCAGTTAATAAAGTAGGCCTACGTTTATAGCATTTTCTTATAAAAATAAAATCTTGGAGAGTTCCTGCATCCTGATATCATACGCATAATAAGATGTTAATTATATAATTTTTACCTGGTAAGTCAGTCGTCCTCAACTAAATTAAGTTATTCTAACATTGAAGAAGTTTAATAATTTAGTTGAGGACGACTGACTTACCAGGTAAAAATTATATAATTAACATCTTATTACATAACCTCAACGGTGCTTTAATATGAATTTCAAAAGTGTTGATACACAATCCATATTGTTATTGAAACTCTAAGCTGAATATGTATTAAATGCTACTATATAGGTAATACCCGGCGTGCGTTGTTACGCCTAAATAAATGAAATCTGAATTTTCAATTTTCGTTTTAGATGAACTCCAAGCCTAATGCTTTTAGGGTATAATATATAGCCGCTAAATACCCGCTGTACCTGAAAACCTGCATGTACAAAGGTATACATTGCGACGGACCAAACATGGCGGTTGATAAGAGTCAATTTTTAATTTCGGATTTCAGGTAAATCCCAATTCTAATGGTCAAATTTAACAGCTTTGTGACCACTATCTACCACGGTTTATTTTAATAGCACACACTGGGTGTCGTCGTGAAATAACGAAAATTGCTATCGCTAGAGCGATTTTTATTATTTTCCAGGTGAATTCCTACACCTAATGGTTTTAGAATATAATAGATAGCCGCTAAACAGTCAATGTACTTGAAAACCTGTTCAAATTTCCACGAAGTTCGGTTGACCGATTTTAGAAGTATATTAATCTCAGATATACCAACATCCATATTTATGCCATGAAAAGAAAAATGAATGTCTCAACCGGAATCTCTAATTCTATACGTTAGTGTATTACCGACTATGATATCCGGGCATCCATGTGCAAACATTAATTTTGCTTTCTCCGATTGATTGAGGGTCTTTCCACTTTTCAGCGGTTGCCCTTTTACCAGCCGGCTGCTGGCCCTTCACATCCACATGTGCCAATCACAGAGGTAGATGATCAACAGCCAGTGTAGGGGTGACATGTGGTTAGCATGTCGAGTCCCCCAGCCGTTATAGCTGGTTCCTCAACCTGGAGCCGCTACTTATTGTAGCTACCCAATTGCCTCACGATGCTGGGTGGGCACCGGTCCCATACTGGCCGAAATACCATGAGAAAATGTCTTCCCCCATGGAGACTCGAACCAGCGCAAGTCCCGTAGCTCTGCGCCAAGGCTTCCTACCTTAACCGCTCGGCTACGGCGCGGGACTATTTTGCTTTCTACATATACAATTCTCATATCACATAAGGCAGCGCGAAGTGCCATTTTTCGGCGTCTATAACAAGAAACCATATATATATATATATATATAAATTTCGTGTCACGTTGTCAGCGATAGAATCCTAAACCCCTGAACCGATTTTAATAAAATTTTGCACACTGTGTGCAGTTTGATCCAACTTGAGACTTAGGGTAGTTTATAACTAAATTTATAGTCGCATTATTTTTATTGCAAATTATTTGTTTATTATTTAACAAAGAGTTATAATTATCTGTGAGTTCCATACAATTCTAACAGATGACGGTGTAATTATCTGCGAGTTCCATACGATTCTAACAGATGGCGGTGTAAGGTAATTAGGTAAGGTAATTGGTTTATTATTTAACAAAGAGAGATCCAAATGGCTGTGCTTTTTGTTGCAACCGCGAATTTCAATTGAATTACAAATATTGATTATTTCATAATTTAAGTGTGTTGAGTGTTTATTTTACTTTCAATATTATTAATTTCGTGTGCAAGTATTAGTTTTAAGTAATCTGGCTGAAAGACAGCAACTTAATTTATATTTTTAACGTATACCTTAGCCACAGTAATGCGTGGCCGGGACTTCTAGTATATATATATATAATTTGTTAACCATTATTGTAGAAATTGCAAATACGGAAATTTATATTTTTGATCCCATTGTTCTTTGGCTTCACATTCCTTTCGGTCTAGCTTCAGCCGTCCTAGTAACAGCAAAATCACTATTTCCTATCCTGAGATTTGACTCTCATTCTCCTGAGTTCGCAAATCCGAATGCACAATGTCAATATCTTAACTTTTGCCTTCCTATATTGTCTACCTTCGGGTTTCAATATCGATAAATAATTTTGTATTCCGATCATCCTCCGTTCTGACATTTCCCAACCATTCCAATATTCGTGCTTAGATCTCAGCTATAATATGAAAGGAGTTATACTGATGTTCCAACTCAGAATTATATCTATCATCCATATAGAATTTTCAAATTTTGGTCTATAAATCTTTCAATATTTTTCTTTCCCATGTCATTAGATTTTATAAAATCAATGATCGCATTGACAGGCGGCTTGCTTTTTTTTCTGCTAATAATAGAAACAGCTAATAGAATCCGACTGACCGTCAATTGGGCAGTGACTTCCTTAATTATGAACGTTAACGCGATTAGTGACGTAATAATACGATTCCATTATTTTGGTCAACTTCCAGGTCTCACTTCAATATAGCACTATGGTCTTGTATTCGTACTTTTTAAAAATATTATTATTATTATTTCCTATTTTAGCAAATTTCGAATGAATGAAGCTATTAAAGTTGCTCTCATGAATATACTTAAAAAAAATACAGACGTCCACCGATCCTATCTCGTAGACACCGAAAATGAACATGACCAATATTTTCATTATATATATATATATATATATATATATATATATATATATATATATATATGACAATCCGCCTGATTTCCATGAAGCTTCTCAGTAAGATGAATGTCTCCTGGAAGCGTTACGAGCTCTTCGCTGGACAAGGATGGTGGAAGGGCTGCTTCCTCTGAGCCTCCAAACATGCTCCTCTGGGTATCCACCCCCAAGAGAGGACTGCTTCTTCCGCTCTTCAAGCCCTACAAGTTTAGCTGTGCTATTCCTTGTCGCCCTGTTGACCGTACAGCCTTTATTGGATAAGGTCACGAATTACAGACAGAAATGGATTGATCATATGGATGGAATGAGTAAGGAGAGATATCCATTGTTAGCAAGAAATTGTCAAGCAAGAGGAAGACGTGGTGTTGGAAGACCTAGAAGACGTTGGGCTGATGCATTATGAAGTCGGAACGGGCAATCGCCTAATCCCTGGAGTGATGACGATGATATATATATATATGTGTGTGTGTGTCCTTTAACTCTATTGCGACCGCAATTTTTGTTTCATGGAAACCGAACTTGGCGTATAGCAATTAACAAAAAAAAAAAAGTAAGGTCGAGTTCGTTAAACATAAAAATTGGAACGTTAGGGGTTCACCCGAAACGAAAATTTTAAAATCGCTCTTGCGGTTGCAATTTTCGATGTTTCAAAACTAAACTCAGTATATGCTACTCAAATAAATCGAGAAAGACTTTTTCAAAAAATCAGCGAAATCAGACCATTAGAAATGGTGATTTATCTGAAACCCGAAATTGACTGTAACAACCCCCATGTTCTGTTCACCTCAATATATACCATATAATTTAATTACACTTAAATTGGTAACGTATCGTATAAAGTGCATTAATATAGTTAATAGTTTTAACAAAATAGTGGAAAATAAATCGGTAGATATTATTTAAATTGGTGTCAAATTACACAACAATATACTTACTTACTCACTGGCACTATCGAACCCGTAGGTTCATGGCCGCGCGGACATAAGCTCTCCATATATCCCTATCCTGAGCTAATGCTTTCCAATCATTCCCTGTATAATCTGCTTCCCTCAAATCATAGTTAATGTTGTTCTCCCACCTCATTCTTGGTCTACCAACTGGGCTTTTTCCTTCTGGCTTTCCTACAAGAAGTTTCCATGCACGTCTTTCATTCCCCATACGCGCAACATGTCCTGCCCATCGCAGTCTATGAGACTTAACTGTTCTTATTATATCTGGCTTCCTATAAAGACTATGTAGTTTATTGTAGTCTTCTCCATTCACCTGTCTGTTCATCTCTCTTTGGTCCAAAAATTTTCCTAAGAACTTTATTCTCAAATACTCGTAATCTTATTTCCTCCCTTAAAGTAAGAGTCCATGTTTCGCACCCATATAATATAACTGGTAGAATAATAGTTTTATATATTTTCAGCTTAACGTTTTTTGAAAGGAGTTGAGACATTAAAAGTCTCTGCAATGCATAATAGCATGCATTTCCAGAATTGAGCATATGTTTAATTTCTTTGTGCATCTCATTCCTATTTGTGATTACTGTTCCTAGGTATTTGAATTCAGCCACTTCCTCAAAATTTCCCTCATTTGTCATTAGCTGTCCATTTCCATTATATACTGAATTTCTAAATGTGACCATATATTTAGTTTTACTGATATTTACTTCCAGTCCTAATTTCTTAGAGTTACTCAATAGTGTGTGCGTGTTGGCCTTTAGTATCTCCTCGCTATCGGCCAGTAGTACAACAATATACAAATATTAATTAAATAAAAATAAAACATAGTTTTATTTGATTTTCATATTTATTATATAATTCTGTGACAGCTGTTTCGGTACACTGTTCCTTCTTGAGACATGTTAACAAATTATGAATTCTGTTCCAACTGATCTAAGCAACAATACAACAATATTTATTAAAACTTTTAAATTTAACAAAGGGGATTCATTCAAATCAAGTTGAGAATTTATCAGTTTGTTACTACTTTTCAATTTATTAATTTCTACAGCCTCCAAAATATCTAACTTTTTACCCTTATCACAAACTACTTCTCAATTTATTAATTTCTACAGCCTCCAAAAGATCTAATTTTTTACCCTTATCACAAACAAACTGCTAAATTCTCAACTTGATTTGAATGAATCCCCTTTGTTAAATTAAAAAATTTAAATAAATATTGTTGTATTGTTGCTTAGATCAGTTGGAACGGAATTCATAATTTGTTAATATGTCTGAAGAAGGTACAGTGTACCGAAACAGCTGTCACTGAATTATATAATAAATATGAAAATCAAATAAAACTATGTTTTATTTTTATTTAATTAATAAATATGGATTTTCGTCAAGTTAACACCAACTCAATTGATTAATATACAAATAGATAATAACTTAGTGGGAGGATGATATTCGGATGGATCTTAGGAAATTGAATATCTATGATAAAACTTGACTCAGTTGGCTAAGGATAGTGACTAGTGAAGGTCATTAGAGAATACAGTAATTAATCTAATACGTTCCATAAACCAAGCTAGTTATACAGTAGACATTTATTTATTGATTTCTGATTCTACCAAACTCTTTTCTCTTTAACATTCTGTTAAAAAAACAATAAAAGAAATTACATAATATAACAGTTCATTTAATGTATTCATATGTAGGTGACATTTACAGTAAGCACAATCAGAATACACATACCTTTGAGTTTTCAAAAGAAACATCACACTTTTTTTTTTCGTTTAAACCACTCGAGTGGTATAACTTTACAGAGTATATAAGTGAAGGAAGCACTCAAAGGTGTACTGCTCGTTGTAACTATATTTTAAAGCCATCCTCAAACAAGACCGAGAGTGAACCCTTGTCATATTCAAAATTAAACACCATTTTGCAAAATTTTATAAGTAACTAACTACTACCCGGCATGCGCTGCTACGCCTAAATAAATTAACTGTGTTCCTATGTTAGTCGAATAAGTAAAAAAGAAACATAATTATAAATGTATATATATTTATTACATACTGGATGGAACCCCTGTATGACCTTCGACACGCTGTGACAAGACTAGCGACGCATGGTTTCCACTTCAAAGTGTGTAAGACCAAGACATATCACCAACCGACGAACGAGTGTAAGTGCGAGTGGTGCGGGAAAAAGTGTGACAGATAACACGCCATATGGTGCGAGAACAGACAATCCTCCCTGACCCAACTGAGTGACAAGTGAGCAAGATAAACTATTTACTAATCATGCATATTTTGTGCTTTACACTTATTAATTAATAAATGTATATAGTAATTACCTCGCATCCCTCATCAGATTTTGAATTTTCATCCCCGAGGAAGGAGATATTGGGAAGATCATTCAAAAGAGACCGTAATGGACCACCATACATGGAAGGAAGATGATGATCCATCCATAGTAATTCTGCCCGAAGGCAGGTCCTTCACTGCAATCATAGCATTTTTCATGCTATGCTTGCAGATTTACTAGGGAATTGTGTAGGTGTGGTAGCTTCCCGTTGCTTTCCACACCGGTGAAGGATGATGATGATAATGATAATGGTAAGGATGAGGCCATATGATTTCGGGGACCGTTTGGGCCTTAAAGTTTTCCTGATATTTGTCTTACAGGTGAGGAAAACCCCCGATAAAAACCTCACCCAGAAAAACTGCCCCGACCGGGGATCGAACCCGGGCCCGCTGCGTGACAAGGCAGCACACTACCTCGAGACCACAGCGGTGGACATTGCCCCGGAATCGACTTATCCCGATCTTCGTGGCATAAATGAGCTGAAATCAAAAAAATGGTTATTGGGAGTTATCCGTAAAAGAATACCCGCCGTGCTCTGCTACGCTTGTCTGGGAATCTAATCATCCCAATCTTCTTGGCATCAATGAACTGAAAGATAAAAATTGTTATTATGAGTTATCCGTAAAAGATAGACATATCGATGGTCCAGAACTATACTGCTCTAAGTCCATTTTGTAGAATTCTTGTCACGTTTCTTAAGTGTCATGTCCCGTGTCCATGTGCATTGTGAAAATGAACAGGAATTCGACATTTCGGTTAAAAATGTCCTGTTTTATTCTCACAATGCATATGGACATGGGACATAAAATATACATTTCGTAACAAGAATTATTCTACGAGATGGTCTTAGAACAATATGGTTCTAGGCATCGATATGCTGTTGCGGAGTTTTTTTTTTTTTTTGAGATATTCAATTCTGTCAATACTAATAAAATTCATTGTTAAAGCCGCTGAGGTGGAGGGTCATAAGATAAAATAAGTTAAAATATACCTTCTTAGGTAAGATCCGTCGTCCTCAACTTATAAAATATGTATTCTTTATGCCTCTAAGCCTTTCAGAACATCCGTTCCATCTTCAGCAGCATCAACCATCATACTAGATATTTTAGCGAAGAAGAACCTGCTGAAGATGGAACGGATTTTTTGAAAGGTTTACAGGCATAAATAATACATATTTTATAAGTTGAGGACGACGTATCTTACCTAAGAAGGTATATTTTTACTTATTTTATCTTATTCAATTCTGTGTACATTAATTTGGTGTAGATGCAGCATACGCCATGTAAGCATCCAAAAAGTTAAAAAAAAACGTTTTTCACTACGAAGGGTAAAGGAATTGAGTATTACAACTCTCTTATAGTCTAAAACCTTCCTGGGAAACTCCTGAACATTTTGCAAAAAGCGCCATCACAATTGGATGAACGGTGTAGTAATGCATAAAGGACAAAAAGACAGATATACAGACTTACATATGGATAATAATAATAATAATAATAAATGTGCACTCAGGTTGAGCATTAGTGGTGGTTTAGTCTTTGCTGTAGTCTGTAATGGGTTTTGTCCTTTTCGCACATGTTATGATGTGGTATTTGCCGCATCTCTGTCCACACAACACACACTTGCATTCTTCGGTCGGCTCGTGGAATTTCTTGTTTGTACATATCTTGTTGTGAAATCCATTACATATGGATAAGTGACATATAATTGTTATAAGTGATCTAACAATTAGATTAACGAAACGTGAAGAAAAGAGGAAAATTTATAAACCAAATTACTTTTACAGTTTAACTATATGGTGAGACAATCCTAGAAGGCCCTTGGGCCTACCAGCTGGCTGCTGGCCTCATTTCCTCATGGATTAATCACAAAGGATGGTCTTTTTTTAACATTTAATGTTTTTATGGTTGATGTTAAAAAAATAAAAATATTTTCCATGCTGATATCTTCAAAGCAGAAATCTGAGGAGGTACTTTCCAAATTGTATTTTTTTAATATAATTGGACTGTACATTGTTTTGTGATACTCAGGACAAGCTCTATCCAATGATGAAGTAAGTCACTTTGCATCTAATCACATTAAGTCCCATTCAAATCAGTCATGAATTAAAGCATTCAGTCCATCCTTCTGATCACTTCAAACCATATTTTTTCCTTTTTTCCTTGTCAGTTAACTATTTTTATTAGTAGAATGTAATGGAATCCATTTCACAACCCAAAAGTCATAAAGATCTTTTATATAATACAGTATTTAATACCAAATTTAATGCAGGAAAACAAGCTTAACTAAATTATCTAGGTTAAGTAAGTACCACAAGGGAGTGCTCTTATCCCATGTGGGGATGCACGGTATAGACAGACAGACTTATTTCAGTGTCTTACCTAAAAAAATATGACTTCAGATTTTTCTGATGAGATTGCCAATCCAGAATATTATAATGCATAGTTTAATTTGACTGCAAATTGTAAAGAAAAGTATTGTATTACTGTAATTGCTCTAACAAATGAACATTTAAACTTACGTCAAATATCCACTCTCAGTCTATATTTCATGATGGCATTAACATAAATGTGGGAGGTGGGCGTCCCGCCCAAATCTATCACAGATCGGTGCAACCTAGTTCTATAGTCACAATATAATCAGCTTATGACATTTTCAATATTATATTATTTTATATATTCACATTTATTTTCAGCTCCATAAAAAACCAGCTACAACACTTCCATATTAATTCACTTCTCTTAATATAATACACTAGTACATGAAAATTAATACAAAAATATTAGTAACAAAACATCAAATAAATTTTTAGGTGCAACTTTTGACAAGAATGCACAGTATAGAATGTTTTTAGAGGCTATTTCATCCCAGAATTTTCATTAAAAAATTTTAGATATGATTACATGAAAAAAAAAAAGAACATGGTTTGATATAGTATATAATTACTCATTTAATTTCAGTATATTTTAATGATATGTTTAAAACTAAGAGGAAGAAACAATATGATATTGAATCAGTAATATGCACTGGACATCATATTTTGCTCTCTCATATTAACATATTTTAGAGGACTTTTCCCGACAGTTTCTGGCTGATATGGGGATGTCCTCCAAAACATTGTTCCAGGTGAGACAGCGATATTTGAGGTAAAGTTAGATTATCAATTCAATCTCTAGCTGTTTAATGAATTAGAATCCTGTCATATTTACAAAATTAAAATTTGCTTGAATAACATTTTGCCAATGATTTTTTGTTCTCATTTTCTTCCATATTTCACATAATAGTGTACATGTGCAAATTGTGGAATATCTGAATAATTGAACAGCTGACACAGAAAAGAATGTAAGTCCCATAGTAAATTTTCAGGAGAAGAAACATAGTTGGGATCACAAAAAGACTATATGTGCCACTTTAAGGCATTAGTACTAATGACTAGAATCTTTTTTACACTTACATATCTTTTCTCCCAGATTATTGGTGATGGAACTCAGATTATTATCCATGCAAAATTAAGTTTTTTATTTTGCATTTACATCCTTTTCCATGCCAAGTCTTCAATTTTCAATACAGATCCTATTTATACGATATTTAAACATAAATTTTGGAAAGCAAATATTATTTTCAAATTTAGTGTAAAGATAAGTAAATTTAATTCTTGATCTAAACATATTTACAAACCAACAGGGTTTTCTTGCATAGATTTTTTTTCATTAAATGTGTACATTAGGATATAGACACACTATGGAATAAAATATTCTAATTTTACATGAAGCAAAGCAATCATTTAGGTTTGTAGCTGGTAATTTGATTTTAAAATGTAAATTTATATGGAGCCGCAGTACATATATAGACAAAGCACTTAACTAAACCTAGTCATCGCGCTTTTAAATATATTTTATATTAGTTACAATTCTTTGGTTATCAGTTTAATCTTTTTCCAGGTTATTTTGCTACTTATCACATTTAACAAATATTAATAAACCTGTATTCTGATAATTCAGCATTTTGAAGAATTTCAAATTTTGAAAATGTCTGATATGTCCCAATTAATTTATTCAATGTACAATGAGTAATGTAATTTCAATGTTTTGCACATAAACTATTAAACACATTGTTCTATTTACAAAATTTGATCCTATGCATTTCTACCAAACAGTCTGGTTTATCGCTAATGTACAGCAAATGTATTGTCTATTAACAAATTGTAGGCATCTATAAATTCTAACAAGACATAGTTAATAATTACATTAATTATACAGAATTTAAGTGTTTATGCAGTATATAAATTATAAGTGAAAAATATGTTTTAAATCCAAGTATATCTCCTACAAATCTTAAGTTATGCAAGTCAGTTTCTCTTAGTTTTTAAATATTTTCTGAAAAGATTTTCAGTAATGACAAATCACTACATCTATTTTTTTAAAATATACTAAAGCATTATTTCATAACTGACAAATTGTAACTAAATGATTTAATGACTGTAAATCATTAAATTCAGTGGCATGCTGGACCACAGGGCTACTGGGAAATGGCTTCTTTATTAATCTAAATAATATTTCTAAATACTTACTTTAAAAGTATTATACAACTTGGAAAAATCTGCTAAAAGTAATTAATACTTTAAATTGTATTTCTATCACATGGAATGATTCCAAGAAAACAGAAATGGAATTAGCAAATTTGGAACTGTTTTAAAAAATCAATAAGAGACAAGTACATAAATTGAAGGTATTGAATTTTCTAATGGAATGACAATGAAGATTATTATAATCACAGCCCACTCGATAACAAATCCTTGCTTCTTTACAACCTTAAAGCCCACTAAAGTCAACTATTATTCACTTGACAGTCTCTCACTCTCTTCAAGACACAAGACAGGTTTAGAAGACCCTTGACCTACCTTTTACCTGCTGACCTCACATCCACATGTGGTCAGAATTTGTTATTGAGCAGGTCATGTTAAAAACAGATTCAATTTGGCCTTGAAGACATAATGAACACAATTAAAAGAAAGAAAATTCATATCAATTAAAATTATTTAATTAAATGAAACTATGCAAGGTTTTCTCCATTGTTAAAAACTTTTCTTTACTGTTAATATAATGGAATGAATATATTTTATTTTAAAATACTTCATTTTTCCAGGACTTCCAATTTTCATAAAAGAATGCATAATCCAGCTATTTATTCACAATACTGTTAGTATTAACTTGCTTTTTTATGTACACATCAAATTTTAGGAAACTTGAGGACTTAAATCAATACAAATATAAAATATATTAGATCAATTATAAATATTAAAATATTTTGAAATACATTGATTTAAGGAAAAGAAAACATTTTGAGGAAAATCTATATACAATAGGAACATGTTTTGAGAATTGAATCATATTTCCAGATTCAGGAATTTTAAGGCAATATTAAAGTACCAACCAAATCATAAAGGATTGTTGGGACGGCCTAGGAAGAGGTGGTTGGAAAACTTTTTTGCAGACCTTAAAAGCCCTTTCATGACTACAACATGAAAGAAGATGATATTAGATCAATCATAAAATACAAATACTGGAAATACCACACAGTAATATAAGGAAGAAAAAAAACTTTTGAAGGAATTATTAGAAATCTATATACAATAGGAACATGTTTAGAGTTTATAGTTGAGATGGAGGGATCAAATTCTGAATGCTACACATTTTATAAAAGATATTTACAGTAACGAGTATTGAAGAAGTGCTGGTGTCAATGTTATCTTAAATAACATGGCAATTAAGTACTATTTACAGATTGTCACAATATGTTCACAAGATATATTAATTATAAAATAGAGAAACATGGCTTTTAAATATTTTTTCCATATAGGCCCCTCAAATTTCAAAATAAATGCTGGATTGAATTTTCATTTTATCATGAACACCATTTCATCATCAAGTCTTGTACGTCCTTTTACTTGTCTTAGGAACCTCATCTCCGCCGTCTATATTCTATCCTTCTGTTTTTTCACTGGACGTGGTGGGGGGGGGGCTTAGTACCCGATGAACCAGACGACCCTACTGGGGAAGATTGACTTAGGTTAATCTTGCTGGTGGGTAAGAGGCGAGGCGAACTAAGTATGGCTCACAATGAAGGAATGGCGTCTGTATCCATATTGGGCGGCCATATCTTCGTCAAGTCTTCAACGGTCAACAGGGCGACAAGGAATAGCTCAGTAACTTGTAGGGCTTGAAGAGCGGAAGAAGCAGCCCTCTCTTGGGGGGTGGATACCCAGAGGAGCATGTTTGGAGGCTCAGAGGAAGCAGCCCTTCCACCATCCTTGTCCTGCGAAGCGCTCGTAACGCTTCCAGGAGACATTTATCTTACTGAGAAGCTTCATGGAAATCAGCCGGATTGTCATAAAACACCATTTCATAAAATTAAAATCTTTCCTACTGGAAAAATTTGCTCTTTCTTTTAATCCATGCTTATTTATAGACACACTAACATATCATGTCTAATTAAATTATTTTCAGTCTGATCATCTTACCTCAATATTAATGTTGATTTGTTCTTGGACATGTTTCAAAACAATTCTGTTTTATCGTCAGCTTTTCCAGACTGGTTAAATTTATGTTGTACAACCTGGATGTCGATGTCCTGTGGTTGGCCAAAGAACCTCCAAACAAGGTCACACTCCGTCGGTATCTCAAAATTCATCACTCTGTTTTTGTTCTTCTGAATATAGATTTTTTCCCAAATAGTCCTTGTTTGGAGGTTCTTTGGCCAACCACAGGACATCGACATCCAGGGCGTGCAACATAAATCTAACCAGTCTGAAAAAGCTGACGATAAAACAGAATTGTTTTGAAACATGTCCAAGAACAAATCAACATTAATATTGAGGTAAGATGATCAGACTGAAAATAATTTAATTAAAATAACCTCAAAATATCACTTCCTAAAATTAAATATATCATGTCTAGTCTGTCTTTTTATTGTGTTGTTTTGAAGAAATTAACTGATTGTAATTCTAATGAGAATGCAGGTCCCATAATTATGCTGCTATCATAGTCAGCATTAAATATACACTCATCTCAAACTCCTCTCTGTACAAAGTACTGTACAAGAATACATTATCTTAATAATAATAAATTTGGGAATTTTTACATTATGAGGTTTTTATAATAAGAAAACCATAATAAAATTACCGGCAAAAGAAAAAATTGACAGTCGTGAAAACAGCTGAGTATGGAAAAGATGTTTTTATTTGCAGTTCTGTGTTAAAAAAATAGATGTATGAGATAAGAAGAATTCATGATTCTTAATACATCATCTACCTGAAGTCGTATGACAAAGATATCAGGGGTTGCGCACACTTGGCACCTTTAAGTCATACCTGTTGTCTAATAATTAATTTTTCCCTATTTATTTAATTTTATACTAAGTCATTAATCTTTTCCTCATTTTTTTTATATATCTTGTACATATTATATATTTAATTCGTTAAATTTAGAGTAAATCAAAATACATTATAAATATTAATTGTATTGTATTCATAACTTGTAATCGTTTAAATATATATATATATATATTGTAATTTAGATTTAAGACTATTTTTTTTTGTATTTTTTTTTAAACCTGGTTGAGTGGTAGACAAGGCCTTAACTCTGCCAGGTAAAATAAAGCTATTATTATTATTATCATTATTATTATTATTATTATTATTATAAAGTGTGGCATAAACTGAAAACAGACCACATTAATGCTATCTACACACCCGGTGTGGGACCCGAAACACAAAGAGTGTAGTGGGTGATACAGGAACACAAACACTTGCATATAATTCTAATTATATTGTGAAATTATGATTGTAATAAAATGGATCCTGATAATGAAATTCCAATCTTAATAACTGAGGAAAACCAAAGAATCTACAACTACAATAGCATAGCCCAATGTTGAGCCTGAGGCCTTCTTTGTTGTTAGGAGTTACTAGACCAAGTTAATATAGTTAAGCTTATTTGCCCATACATGTCATGAATGGTATTCGGTCAACATATCGACCCAAGAGACATCTAGCAGACAACTCAGGTATTACTAGAATGATCAGGTCAGTAAATTTTGCTTAGAGACCTTTCTATTCAGGCTTTAAGGATCTTTTACGAGTCTGAAAAATCTTCAGACTCGGGACCCAGAGGACTTGCTCCTTAGAATTTTCCATCCTAAAAAATCCATCAACCCTATGCCAAAGGAATATATTCTCAGTTCAAACCTGCATCTCCTAATATGAGTCTGAATTGCTATTTACCTTAGCCATCTCACTCAATCAAAATCATCTCTTCTGAAAGGATAAGAAAAAAAGAGAGAAAACCACAGTCTATTTGATACAGCCAAATGTTCTATATATGATATTACTTTATATGTTAAAAAGTGTCTATAAAATGATGGATAAAAAATATTATTTGATGGTGGTGAATTCTAATATACAAATCCAAGACCTTACCTTACTCAAATTTACCTTTAATTCTCTTTAAAATCTTAAGATATATGTTTAGTTTGTCTAATGAATCTGATTAATTTCACATCTTACGTACACTAATTCTGAAATTACAAAGTTCCCTGGGAAATTAGAAAATTTTTTTTATAAGGAATATTCCACAATACAGTGTTTCTCTTTCAACCCAAAGTGATTTGTTGCCTGTCTAGAGCATCTTCTTCCCTCAAATCTCTAGGTTCCATACTTCTCCTCACTCCATCCATCTAACGTTCTCTTGGTCTACCTCTTCCACTTCTTCCATTAGCTTTCCAATTCAGGATCTTGTTTGTTTGGTATTCTCTCTTCTTCCATTCTTATGAGGTGTCCATACCATTTCAAACGTTTTTCTTTTATTTTTTATAATTTTTTTTTTCAACTTGCATAATTTCCCCCTGTTGGGCTGTTTCTTATCCCTTTAAATAATTTTAACTAATTAAAAAATTATTCTATACTCTTTTATCAACTTATTTACAGAATAAAAACATATAAAAGGATTTGTAGCACAGATTGTTAAAATGATTCATTATAATAAAAAAGTAAAAAGAAAGACAAATAAGTGTAGCAGAATTTGTCTAGTGAACTGAGACATATGTTTCTTTTTCTTTTTTCTTTTTTTTAAGTATCAGATATAGAAAAAAAAAAGACAGGAGATAAAAATAATAAGCCATGATCTTACAGTATGGAATGTGAAAATATAGCTATGAATTATGGGTAAAGCAGAATTGCAAACTTAAAAACTAAAAAGCTAACAAAAAATAATTCATCCTAATTTTATACCTATTGGAATTACTCAACCCACATTACGTTGACAGCATGAGATGTCATCAAAGACAATAAAAGTTGATAGCACTAGTTTTTAACCGATGGCTTATTGTAGTGGCATTTAAATGTCAAACATATCAGATAATAAAATACATTTTAGAATCATATGAGTTAAGTGAAATATGGTGCATGGAATGATTTTAAAAAAATTAAGCTTTTAAAGCAAGATTCCCAGTAATATTTTGGTTCCAGCACATCTCTGATCAACTTACATGAGCACAAATTAAGTCACAATCAACATTTTAATCATCAAATTCTTGACATGCTTTCAGTTTTTCTTAATATTACTAAATACAAATAACAATGTTTACAGAGTTGTGATTACAGGCCTTACTGTTTCATTATTTCTTATATTCCACTGTAATTCTGTAAATAATAAATTCAGAGAACAAAATTGAGCCTGTCTTCACATACTGTAAAATTATCTAGCATATTTATTTGTTAAATTATCATATCTTATTAAACATAAATACAAAATGACATAAATATTTATTACCTTTAGGACATGGTAAATCACATTAACCTATTAGCTTTAACTGTAACCTTTACATTTCATTTTCAAAGCATCAAAATGTAACAGTGCAACAAATAACTGGCATTACAACGGATGATTAACAATCTTAAGGAAATTAGTTTAAGAGAAGGGAACGGCGCAAAAAGTGGACATCCAAATTTTGAGATGATTTTGGTTTCAAAATGAAACTTAGGAATTTCAAAGATGAAATCATGAAAAAAATTTGCGGAATAGAGGGCCCAGTATTGCCTAAAAGGGTCAATAATAAATGTCCTGCAATCATATTGGCTGCAAGTCGGACCATTTAGAAACAAAGCATGGAAATAACAATTCACTAACCTTGTCACGTCACTATAACTTAAAAAACTGAATTTCTAAATTCACTGTGTAACTTTTGTTGGATCTCAAATTTTCATCTGCAAAGAAAAAGGGAATTCAATCTATTGTGTGTTAAACTAATGTGATATGGATTGTATAGTGCTTCAAAAAATGTTATTTTACTGCTTTGTTGACAAATTGTTTCTTGTTTTCATTTTTTGTGATCCTAAGCTTCATTTTAAATCCAAAATTGAATTGAAATGTGGATGTCCACCTTTTACGCCGTAACTTAAAAGAAATATCACAACCAAATATGTATCCTCAACTATAATAATGATATAAAAAATACCAGATGTAACTAAATTCAACACTCAAACTCAGTAGTGTGCATTGATCATTCAGATAGCTCAAGCACTGAATATTATAATTTAGTAAGAGATGAATTTGATTTGATGAAAGTCACAACTGATAGTAGTTTATTTTATAATAATAATATAACAATAAGCAAACTTTATATAAAAAAATTCACTCCTGACACTTTGACACATTATCTTGCCAAGATCAGCAGAATTGAAATTCCATCTTTGTCTCCTGGGAAGCAAATTTGGTAATCAGTACTAAAAAGAACTGTTCCTTCTTTCTTAATTAAAATAATTCCAAGAGTCTGTCTTTTCTTTACTAAAATTTTGGAATTAACTTTTGATTCTATTCATTAAATACATACTTACTTATTTAAATAAAATTGTATCACCTTACCTCATATTCTTCTTCTTCTTAGACCAGTTTTGGGATCTTCTTTGGTCCATCCCCAGTATTTTCATGACCGTTTTTATGTCGAATATTGAGGATGGAACCGAACAAGGTCCCAAAAAGAATCTAAGAAGAAGGAGAATATGACATGAGATGATAAAATTTTATTTAAATAAATAATATCTCATAGTATTAATTCCTAAATGTCAAATGTACTTACTTGTTAGATGGATTGTATTCAGTAATGATACTAACATGTGTGAAAATTTTTGTTTAGTATTGAATAGCGCTCAATAATTTTGAAAGCATAACAGGCTAATATACAAGTGAGAAGCGCTTAGCTGAAAAATGCACAAAGCACAATGATTGACAAAGATGCATGTACAACTCTCTGTTACTATTCAACATATGTGGAAGTAAAGTTGTTTCAGCTTGTTCACTAATGCTCATACCAATAACATAACACATTGAAATGTGTACTTATATAAATGTTGAAGAAATGTGATAGTTTTATTAAGATATTATTGAATAATCAAGCGATCAATATTGTTGCTGAAGCAGTGCTTAAGTTGTTTCCCTTGAATGTACACCACCTCTCAAAAACCTAGGGATGAAAGAAGAGACCAAATAAAATGTTCTATATTAAATGAGCTTGCAACTGAAAGAGATAACACTGGTCAACATGATTTGTTTCATGAGTACCAATAGTTGTACTTAATTAGTTTTTTATCCTGTTTTTAAATATGTATTCGGAATTTCTCCATCATCCACAGTTTTTTTTATTTCAATTTCGAATAATGGATTTAAATAATTATTTTTTTAATAAACCTAGATTTCTTCCCGCAAAATCTTGGTGCAATGAGCGATGAGCACGGGGAACACCTTCATCAGAAGATTTCAGTTATGGAAAAGAGATATCAAGGCAAATGGAATCCTACTGTTGGACCATCAATAGGGATGCTCCACAGGTGAAATATAGCAGAAAATTATCATTTTTTACTTTCTAGGTGTGTTCAAATATTTTGTAGTTACAAATGTAGAAAATATTAAAGTGTTTGAAATTATAAATGCCTGTCTCTTGGAAGCCTTGTGTGATGGAGAAAAACCAATATCATATTTGAATTCAGGAGAAAAAATACTATCAGAATCACATGTTTTTTCTTTCTGAGACAAAAAAAAAAGTTTATTTTTTGTTGCTCAGTGTAACTGAATGACAAAATCATAAATTCAGTTTATCACTATTAAAAATAAAGAATATAGTTATGAGTTATGACACTCATGCTACAAATCATTTCAATTTGGAATCCTTTTACAAAAACTGTTTAAGTCCTCCTGCTTCAACACTAACTTCATATCAACATGCCATTATATGCTGTATACAATTAAAGACTTCGCAGACGTGCTGCAGAGTCAGCAGTTGAAATTACCCAAGTGATGGCCAATAGCTTTTAATGTAACTGCTGGTTTATTAATTTCATCTATTAAGTAAATTACACATAATGAAGGGATTGCAATAGATATAGAAAAATATCAATAAATCATTATTTTAGTGTGACACTCTAATGTTATAAGATTAACTAATTCTTCTCGTAAGAAGTAAGTGCTATCTATTGCAATTTTATTTATTCTCCCCTTCTTTAATTCCAACTTCTGAGAAATCCAATTTTATCCTATTAAAGTAAAGTAAGTAAAGTAATCCCCCAAGCGCCTGGTACTCATTTCCGTTAGAGGCTGAGTCGATCCCAGGGCCATAGTGCCGCCAGAAGGTTTCGGTCAGTTTAAAAATCCTGACCCCACCGGGGCTTGAACCCTCAACCTTCTGGCTTGTAGCGCAGTGCCTTAATCACTACACTATGGTGTACCCCTTTTAACCAGATATTGTTCTGGTAGCTGCACACAAAAAAAGTCAACAGGGTGAGATTGGGAGAACAAGCAGGCCATTCAATGGAACCATTGCAGCCAGTCCACTGCTCAACAAATCTGCAGTTAAACTGCAGTACAACTGTTGTTTATATTTTTTACATACATCCATCCATAGTAATTTTGCCCGATGGCAGATCTTACACTGCAATCATAGCATATTCATACTATGCTTGCAGCTTTTCTAGGGAATTACAAGTGTCGTACCTTCCCGTTTCTTTTCACACCGGTGAAGGATGATGATGGTCAGATGATTTTCGGGGACTGTTGGGCCCTAAGCTTCCTGACATTTGTCTTACAGGTGAGGAAAAACCCCAAAAAAACCTCACCCAGGAGCCTGTCCCGACCGGGAATCGAACCTGGGCCCGCTGTATGACAAGGCAGCACGCTACCTCGAGACTACAGCAGTGGATTTTTTGCATAATATACTAAATTTATGATTTTGTCAATAAATTCTTCATTTCAGACTAAAGGTAATTAATAAAAAAATCTATTTTAATCCTTCTATCAACCCTGGAAGTTTGAACATTAATTTAGTTACACCCAGTACAAATGAAAAAGTAATTACAAATAATATTCTTTCAAGAACCCAATAATTCAATTGAAAACATGAAGTGATTAAATAATATTATTAATAATGAAGTATACAATATAAATCTCCTGAGGTCAGGAAATATATTTATACATGAAGGAGAAACATCTACAACCAGGAGATTGAATGGACCGACAAAATTGGCTATTGGGAATTGGATGATGTCAAAGACATTAATCAACCTATGTTCTATCCATCTAAAATATAATGAATAACAACAATTAACAACCCAGCTTATTAACTTAAATACCTTAAAAATGTATCTAAATTATCAAATAACTCAATTAATATATTTATGTAATCATGATAAATTGTTTTGCTACTCTTTTTATGTGCATTATAACAAGGACTTCAAAGGCAGCTGTATTTGAGAAATTAATAAATTGTTATTACTATTATTTTATAATTAAACATTTTTGTGAATTCTTATTGCTATTTATAGTTGTAAAACTTTTTTGAAGGATTTCTGAAACAATGTTGTATTGTTAACTAATGAACTTATAAATACATAAAAAATAACAATTTATTGAAACAGGGAGAGTTGTGGGCATAAGGTCTTATGTTTCACTTAACTAGTGATACAATATTAGATACAAATAATTACATAAAATCATAACATATAATAAATAATAAATTATAGTGTTTTAAATTATAAATTTAACATTCCTCACTGAAGGACAAATTATATTTGAAGAGAAAAATATATATTTAATTTTAGGAAGTGATATTTTGAGGTTATTTTAATTATATTATTTTTGGTCTGATCATCTTACCTCAAAATTAATATCGAGGTAAGAAAAATATATGCCTAGACCAAAGTTTGAACCCATGAGCAGAGCATTAGCATATAAAACTAAAGGTCCTGGGTTCAAACCCCAGTCTATGCATATATTTTTCTCTTAAAAAAATAAATTATAAGTAAATATTTATACAAATAAAAGTGAAATTAAAATTAATAAAATTAATATTATCAGAGATATGAAAGGTCAGAAACCATCAGTTAATCTTCTGAGAGATCAATTACAAACAAAGATATTTCAATTTCTGTTAAATGGAGTTTATGTCCAATGACCTCTTCTCAATAATAACTGAGGTTATACATTGGTGTTAGATATAAAAAAAAATAAAGACTATTGAAGTATTATGTTTATTCTCACTCTTTTAACTCATTCTTTCTGTAAATAGATATTCATTATTTTACACTGTGTGAATGTCAAAAAAATGGCTTTCACAAAAACAATGTGTATTTATTACACTGTAATTACCATTAATATCAGGATGATCCAATATAGATAGCTTTGCTTTTCATGCATATAAGAAATTTTCTTTTAGAGGTGGTACTCATAATTTGAAATGGCTCACATAATTTATAACCTATATTTTAAAATAATTACATTTTATATATAAACAGTAAAAAATGATTTGATGAAAAGAAAGAAGAATAGTTCAATGTTAGAATGAGTTATTATGGTTAAGTTTATTATATTTAAAACTTGAATATTAATCAGCTACTACAAATTGAGACAAAAATGACATACGTGACTTCCAACAATGGGACTATATTGTATTATTCTATAATATTTAACTTTTCTTGTTCAGTATACACTCATCCCTGGGAAAAATCAGATGAGTCAATTTTTTCCTATTTTTTTATTTACTTATTTTAGGAATTCACACTATGAGGTATATTCATTTAGGTAAATTTTAATCACTCACCTCATATTTTTCTTCTTATTTTAATTTAAGCTAGCTTCGGAACTTTACATTTCAGTTCCATCATCAGTATCCCCGCAACCGTTGTTCTGTCGTCTTGAAGAGCCAACTTTCGCTCCCTCTATTGGCAGACTGAAAAACCTCGAAATCAAATTGAAATTCCCAGGGAGAATGACCTGATTTCGAGGTTTTTCAGTCTGCCAATAGAGGGAGTAAAAGATGGCTCTTCAAGATGACAGAACAATGGTCGCGGGGATACTGATGATGGAACTGAAATGTAAATTTCCAAAACTAGTTTAAATTAAAATAAGAAGAAAAATACGAGGTGAATGATTAAATTTTATCTATTTTTTTTCTTATTTTCTTAATGGATACTGTTCTTTATGCCACTTAATGTGTTAAAAACAAGTTAACTCATTTCTTCATTCTATTAACTATAATAGACAATTTTTATTTTTGATAAGTCTAAAAGAGAGAAAGTTCACTGGGAAAAACCTATTTTGTTTGTGCCCTTTTTGACTTATCTGATGAGTGATTTTTCTTACTGAACTTCCTCCCTTATATCTAAAACAAAGATTGTCTATTATAGCTAATACAATGAAGAACTGACTTATACTGTT
Organism: Diploptera punctata; assembly: GCA_030220185.1. Classification (NCBI taxonomy): domain Eukaryota; kingdom Metazoa; phylum Arthropoda; class Insecta; order Blattodea; family Blaberidae; genus Diploptera; species Diploptera punctata. Next base: position 613,339 of record JASPKZ010007373.1, on the reverse strand, counting down.
ATCATCATATGAAGCAGTATAAAGAACAGTATAAATTAATAGCAAGAAAATAAAAAATGGAAAAAAAAATACTTATCTGATTTTACCCGGGAATGAGTGATCAAACTCATTGAATCAGGCTCCACACTCATTTTAAAATTATGAATAAGGTTGCAAAATATCATACACAGCAGAAACAGATATAAATAACAAAATTAATAAGTTTAATTATATAACAGGAACACTAAAAAGAACTTTGAAAAATATAGCCAGGAAAGACTCTATAATGAAATTATACAAGACAATGGCAGTACCTATTATTACTTATGGATCCGAAACATGGACAGTGACAACACAACAATCTGCCAGGATACAAGCTGCTGAAATGAAATTCCTCAAACCAATAGCAGGATATCAAAGAACAGACAAAAACAAAACACAGAAATAAGACAACAACTAAAAATAGAGGAATTAAATTCAACAATAGAGAAATACAGAACAAACTGGAAAGAACACTTGGCAAGGATGACTGAGAATAGAGTACCAAAAGCAGCATACAACTATTCACCATGAGGAAGAAGAAGCTTGGGAAGACCAAAAAAAAGATGGAAAGAGCAGCAATTTGGAGCCGGAACAGGCTAGTAAGTAAGCCTAAACCGTGAAGAAGAAGAAGAAGGAGAATAAGAATTTTTGTATTATTTTATGCAACAAATTATTCAAGAATTAAAAAATTACAACATTGTTCCAACGATTGCTTAAATTATTATAACAAATTAAAATCAGCTTTAAAGGTTCCATAAAAGTCAATAGGTTAAAATGCCCAAAACTGCTAATTTGGATAACAATTACTCTTATTTGTATGTACCTGTGCTCTAAGAATGTGTTAACATACTGGTGATTCATATCAAATACTTCATATAACAGTAGACTATTGACCAGCGGTGAATATGTACAGGGTGGTGCATTAGTCTCCATACAGATGATGTTGCCTTTTCATTTACATTTATTTATATTCTACTGTATATATTTATATTAACCTATGCGCAGTTTGTGACGGGGAACACATCAAACATATTCTTTAAAAGTAGACCTTACTGAAGTTTGTTGCCTGTTGGAGACTTACACGCCACCCTGCAGAGCATGCTTAACATATATTGCATACTCTAAGGTAGAGTATTTGTTAAATAATGTCTCAATCAAAGAAAATAAATTGCAAGTATTTAAAAATAGATGCCTAAGATGCTTAAGAATAAAATGGCCAGAAACAATATCAAATAATGATTCATAGTTAAACATAAAAAATAACATTATGAGGTTCTTAATTCGTAAATTAATGAGTCATTTTTTAACATCTTACCTCATATTTTATGTTTCTTCAAATGCGGGAACTAGTTTTCGAGAGAAGGATCTCTCTCGAAAACCAGTTCCCATGTTTGAAGAAACATAATATATGAGGTAAGATGTTAAAAAATGACTCATTAATTTATCAAATAATGAATTATGGAAAAAAAAAAAAACTGACCAGAAAGAAATTAAAATAGAAATAAAAAAAAGCAAAAATGGAACTGGATAGGACATACATTAAGAAAAGATCATGATTTGATTGAAAGAATTCCATTGGATTGGAACCGCAAGGATATAGGGGAAGAGGCAGACCGAAACAGACATGGAAGAGGACTCCTTGAAGAAATTGTAAAGGAGAGGAAAACCTGGAGGGAAGTTGGCTCAGAATAAGATCCATTGGTGACACTTTGTGGATGCCCTATATTCCTGATAGGAGATAAAGGAGATGATGAAATAATGTCTCTCATATTTTAAATAATTTTAACTAGAATTTCCCAGGTTAAACTCCAATTAACTATGTAATTTTAGGCAAGTTAGTATCCGATATTAAACTTCAATTGACTATTTTAGCAAATTAGTAGGCCTATACGGAGTGCATGCAGTTGATCAGGTGTCTTTTGAAAACACATATTTAACACATGGTTATTTAAAGTGTCTCAGAATCACATGAGACAAAAGAGATATTTGGATGTGAGGAAACAATACAAGTTAATCTCATCAAAGCTCTATCCCCTCTGCATACTGTGGTATTTTACTTTCTGCTAGGTTGACCACATACTCCAATAGTGATACTTTTCACAAAATACTATTTTTCTCCATTCAAGAATCTTATCTCTTTCAGTGTTTTTATTAATCATTTCATACATCTCAATGATGGATAAATCATATTTGAAGAGAGAAATTATATGCTCAGACTGGGACTCGAACCCAGGACCTTTGGCTTTCTAGGCCAATGCTCTACTGCCAAAGGTCCTAGGTTTGAGTCCCAGATTGAGCGTATAATTTTTCTCTTCAAATATGATAAATCTTTAACTTTTACAGGAATTAATCACTATGAGGTTTAATTAGAAGATTTGTATGAGGAGAGGTAAGAAACTTTTGATTTTACCATGATAAATCTTTTCTCTTTATTTACAATCTAGCTGTGGTCTCGAGGTAACATGCTGCCTTGTCACGCAGCAGGCCCGGGTTCGATTCCCGGTCGGGACAGGTTCCTGAGTGAGGTTTTTCCTCACCTGTAAGACAAATGTCAGGAAGCTTAGGGCCCAACAGTCCCCGAAAATCATCCGGGCATCATCATCATCATGTGGAAAGCAACAGGAAGCTACCACACCTACAATTCCCTAGTAAAGCTGCAAAGCATAGCACGAAAATGCTATGATTGCAGTGAAAGATCTGCCCTCGGGCAGAATTACTATGGCTGGATGGATGGTGTACCACATTTTGTTGTATCATTGTAATAGTAATCACAATAATAAAATTAATTGAAGACCTCCGTCAAATAAGGGTGTAACCAATAATTTAGTGTGAGATTCTTTTAGATGCAACACTATCTTACAGCCAAACTCAATCAAGTATTAAATAATGTGCTGTATACTTTAGCAGTATGCCTACTACTTGATGAATAAGTTAGCAAATATTACATAAATAACATTGAATATTAAGAGATTGAATAGAAAATATACAATTTTTCACAAGTGGCTAATGTGTCAGTAAGTACAACTGGATATCTTGGATTCAAATCATGGTTCAGGCAGAAATTTTTCTCTACAAAAAAAAATTTGCTGATATTGAAATAATTTTTGTACTAATCTAATATTGAATTTCTTTAATACTTTTTAGAAATTTGTTGTCTGCCAAAAGATATGAAAATTTCTTCAAATTTCCATCTCTTTCTTCTTTATGAGATGAGGTATATTGTATATTTTCATTTCAATCTGCTATTAAATTCGCTCATAGTTTTACTTCCCATCAATTTTGAGAGTGAATATGAAATTAATTTTAATGCTTTCTCAGAAACCGATGGATGGAATAAGACGCAGTGCCAGGGTGTCCAGATTGGAAAGAAGAAGAAATGAAGAAATGAGGCAGATGATGGATATGGAGGAGACAGTGGTGGAAAGGATCGAAAGACGAGCTCTTCAGTGGTATGGCCATGTCAGGAGAATGGAGGATGATAGGTGGCCCAAAACTCTTTTGGAACGGTCACCTTCCGGTAGAAGGAAATGGGGCAGGCCAAGAACAACTTGGAGAGGAGAGATCCATAGATTGATGAACGACCGAGGTCTGGAGGAGGATGAATGGCATGATCGGCAAGAATGGCGAATGGGAATACAGGGTAACCGCTGAAAAGTGGAGAGGCCCTCAAAAGTAAAAGTAAGTAAGAAACTGATGGTAACACCCTATTTCAAACAGCTTATAATTGGATTGTCAGCTGCGGTAATCCAATGGTTATGTTTCTTGCCTCTAGTCCTGAGGGTCATAGGTTCAAACCCAGCCGGAGTCGATGGATTTCCAGGATGAAAAAAAGAATTCAAGGGACAAGTCCTACAGGAGGGATTTCCATGGTTCCTGAGACTGAGATTTTCAGGACTGTAAAAGAACCACAAGCCTGAATAAAAGGCCAATGTGCAAAATTTAACCGACCTTCATCCATCCAAGTAATACCTCATTTGTCAACTAGATGTCTCATTGAGGTGATGTGATAACCACATGTCACTCACTGACATATGAAAGTAAATAAGTATAACTAAATCAACCTGGTTAAGAAACTTCCGCTAGGGAGCACCATTGTCCACACACATGATATATGGGATATATACAAACACATAAGGTGTAAAATCAGCATTATATAACATGCAATACAATAGGTAAACAATTTCAATTATTTAGGCTGCAACGTATCATACTGCCAGAAGGAAGATATTAATATTAAATTAAATAAGTTTTATAGAATGTGTGGCACTATAAAACGGACGTTGAAAAATAAAACTTTGAGTACTACACAATTAAAATTATACAAAATTATGGCAGTGCCTGTCTTAACATATGCAAGTGAGAATTGGACTCTTAACAGTTCAGACAGAAGGAAAATAGAAACTGCAGAAATGAAGTTCTTACGTTCAGTAGCAGGTGTGACAATTTTGGACAGAAAAAGAAATGAAGATATTAGAAAAGACTTAAATATCTTAAATTTAACAAATATAATTGGCAATATGAGAAACAACTGGTATGAACATGTTAATAATAATAAGTACGTAAATGGCACTCAAAAGAGCATTAAGTTTTAGTTTTATGATTTGTCTTTTATCAGTTCGTTCAACGATCCCGTCCATCTTCTGCATTGTTTGTAATGGTATCGCTCGCATTTTTGTTCACATATCTTGCATTCACACGAGTCACTCGGTTGGTGGAATTTCGTATTTTTGCACATTTTATGATGATATCCATGTATTGCTAGGCCTATGATTGCGTGCCTTTGTGGTTATGAACATGTTAAAAGAATGCCTACAAATAGAATCCCCCAGCTGTTATTAAAGTACAAACCAATATGTCATAGAAGTGTTGGACACCCATTTACTAGATGGGAAGATTCATTAAATCCCACTTGATGTGAAAACAGGTCAAAAGGCCTAATTTCATGAAGTAGAAGAAGAAGAAGATACAAACACACATAATTTTTATATAAATTAGTATAATTGAATTTTGCATAATTTCCACATGAACTTTGGGTCACCACTGGTACTGACTACAATGCAGAAAATACATCAAAGATGGTTGAAATGTTCTTGTATATTATGATTATTATTATAACAAAGAACTGCTACGTATACAATGTTGAATAGGGTACATTTTTCACATCACCAATATGTTAGGAAACAGAGTTATGAAGATATAATTATCTTCTACTCTTAACATACAATAAATACTATGGTCCCCTAGACAGAGCAAAGCTCTAAAATACATATATATACACACTACAAAGTTATATATTAATTTGCAATGAGATAAATATTTCTGTTTTTAAGATTTTGATTCAGACCTTCAATGCTTATTACATGTATTATCGGACCAATGGATCTGCGCCCTTTTAGCGCTGCAGTCGTTCTTAGAAAAATTAACACCTGCACCCACTCCATTCCACGCACTTCCCTTCCATCACGTCAAACAGCAGCTATGATCAATTTTTTAGTAGGGATGTTGCTAAACTTCCCCCAAACAGTGTCATGTATTCAACGGTAAAGAGAAAAATTTTTGCCTGAACTGGGAATCAAACCCCGAACCTTTAGCTTTCCATGCTAACGCTCTGACCACTGAGCTAATTCAGGCTTCATTCCCATCCAAGCAGAAATCCTTCCTTTCATTGCATATGAATGTGGCACCAAGAGAGTAAGAAGGATTTATGCTTGGATGGGAATGAAGCCTGAATTAGCTCAGTGGTCAGAGTGTTAGCACAGAAAGCTAATGGTTCGGGGTTTGATTCCCAGTTCAGGCAAAAATTTTTCTCTTTACCATTGATTACAATAATTTAATTTTGTTCATTAATTTACTTATTTCTATCATAGTAATAGCTTTAGCTTCTCAATATTAATTTAATAAGTGCCATGTATCTTGAATACTGGATAATGTAAAGTTAATTACACTGGTCAGCATGATTTTTGTCTCATGAGTACCAATCGTACTTAATGCAGTTTTTTTTTATCATGTTTTCAAAAATGTAAAAAACAGAATTGTTTTGAAACATGTTCAAGAACAAATCAACATTAATATTGAGGTAAGATGTCCAGACTGAAAATAATATAATTAAAATAACCTCAAAATATAACTTCCTAAAATTAAAATATTATGTATTCAGAATTTCTCCATCACCCACAGTTCTTTTAATTTCAATTTAAATTAATGGATTTAAATAATTATTTTTTTAACAAAATGTTTTTTTGTCCATTTGCCCATTGTAAAATAAAACCAAACGAGCTAACTCAGGAGATTTCAGCTATGGAAAAGAGATATCAAGGCAAATGGAATCCTAATATGCTGGCCGATTATTGTTGGACCATCAAGAGGGATGCTCCACAGGTGAAATATAGCAGAAAATTATCATTTATTACTTTCTAGGTGGGTCCAAATGTTCGAATATTGTATAGTTATGAATGTAGAAAATATTAAAGTGTTTGAAAATGTAAATTCCTGTCTCTCAAAAACCTTGCATGATGGAGAAAAACCAATATCATATTTGAATTCAGGAGAAAAAACACTATCAGAATCACACATTTTTCTTTCTGAGACAAAAAAAAAATTATTTTTTGTTGCTCAGTGTTATTAATTCTTCATATTTAAGTAGGTCTATGACGCTGATTGACTTTTATTATTTGCTTAGTAATATTTCTTTCACTAGTCCGAGCTACAGTGTTCATGTTGAATTGACAACACTGGACTGTAAGTGCAAATAACCTGTCCTCCAAGAACACTCAAAATTGTGAGTAGTGGGAGGGGCAAAAGAAAAGAGATAGATAGAAATGCAAGGAGGAAAATGATTTACTGAGGCAGAAAAGGAATTAGTGTTTAGTTTGCATATGTTAGCAGGGGCACAGATCCATTGGTCAGACTATATTTATGTTAATGGGTCTTTTCTTTAATATATAGTCAAAATTAGTGTTATTTTTCCAAGCTTAAGTGACTTTCATTCAAAGTCATAATTGTAAATATATTGGCATATTTATTTCAATATTAAAGTTGTTATTGTGTAACATTTCAATCTCATATTTTTAATTTGTTAAATTATAATCCTATATATTCCAACCAAATTTTAACTCTGAAAATAAAACTTTACAAATACTTAATAGGATCATAAAAATTTGTCTCTTCACTAAAATAAGATAAGGAACTGGACAATTCACCACTGTATTTACCACACATCTCTTACATCATTGCAATGTGTGTCTTTTCCATTACTAGACATGTATGAAGAGGTAGGCCTCCTTTATTAGCAATACCGGTATCAGTATATATTTTATAATTTATAAATTGAGTTGGATAAAATGTTTTTACATCTCACCTCATCGTATTTTATTTTATTTCTTCAAGATTATTTTTTTACTTGAAATTAATTTTCTAGTTATAATTTTTATTTATATAAAATCTAAGTAGAGTAAATATTTTCTTCTAAGTGTTATGTGAAGTACTATTCAAGCCTACAATTTTCAATGCTTCAGAACCTTCCAATTAATTTTTTTCCTCAACAAGTTATAAAGAAACGTGTCAATCTTAGCTTCATTTATAACACTTAGAATAGTTCTTGAATGAATGAGTCATTTTTTATATCTTACCTCATTACAGGCCACATGGCCTAAAACGAATTTGTCCATGATGATGATGATGATGACCTCATAGTTTATGTTTTCTTAAACAAGGGAACTGCAGTTTTCAAGAGGAAACATCCCTCCCATTTTCAACCGACATTATGACTATCAAATTTTTGTTGGAATCTCCATCTATAACGTTGCCATCTCGTGTTGATCTGATGATTTTCGAGAACAGGTCCCGTTCATCAGGAATTTCAAAATTCATGGATTTAAATTTGTTCTTTTGAATATATATATCTTCTCCCAAACTGTCAATTCTAAAGGTTTTCCCAAATGTTTTAAAAGTTTAGCCTCTTTTTTAATTTGATGACTCTCCAAGAAACTATGTGCTGCAATAGCTGATTTTTTCAATTTTACCATTTTTAATATTTCAAATGTGTTCCTTTGTACAAAAATTAAAAAAGATGCCAAACTTCTAAAACATTTGGAAAACCTTAAGAATTGACAGTATAGGAGAAGATATATACTCAGAAGAACAAATTTAGATCCATGAATTTCGAAATTCCCGATGAATGGGACCTGATCTCAAAGTTCATCAAATTAACACCAGATGGCAACGTTATACATGGAGATTCCAACTAAAATCTAGTAGTCATAATGTCGGTTGAAAATGGGAGGGATGTTCCTCTTGAAAATTGCAGTTTCTGTGTTTAAGAAAACATAAACTATGAGGTAAGATATAAAAATTGACTCATTCATTCATGAATAGGAACCTCATAATGTTATTTCCCATATTTAACTACCATGAACTTAGAAGAGTTGTTGGGAGCAGATTTTTTGTGCTTAAATGTTAAGATTGCAATTAGTATAATGCAAAACAAGACTTTTTTCTTCTATTGATTGAAAATAACTTCTTTACAGTTTTATAAACATAACTTAAAAAATAACTGTTTATACTTTTTGCAGGATCTAACAATGTTACCTTGATATTACATATGTTACTTTTACATTGAGGAAGAAATTATCTTTAATGGGAAGTGACACCAAAGTAAACATCAATAAAATAAAAAAACATGAATTGCAAAACTATACACTTTACTTCATAAAATATGATCTCTCACCTGGACATCTTTTGGAGGCCAACATATCCATTTTCAACTAAATTCTAACCAAATATTAGTTAGAATTTAAATGAGAATGGGGTGATGATCTCCAAAACATGTCCAAGAGAGAGGATCATATTTTATGAGGCGAGTATTGTTTTGAGAAATAATCTATGTTGATAGATAGATGGAAAGCTCTGTGGCCATCACTTAAGTGTTGCCGGTGAGCAATCCATTTTGGTTCTCCTTTATAGGTAGAACCCCGGGTTCCTGTAAAATACATTAGCCCCGGTTTAAATTTTTAATTTAAATTTGAAGTTAATTAGCAAAGTGAAGTCGGAAGCGGACCTTTTGGGGTTCAATTTTGTAGCAATCTTGACTTTGAGTATATAAAATTCCTTTCCTATTACATTTTCACAGAGTACAGAGTATTTCTCAAGCCTTGACAATATAAATTAATTATTATTTTCAATTTATATTAGTTAAATTATTCACTAATCTATGTTGCAATCTTGACTTTTAGTATTATAGCCTCACTATGATGGTTGTCCAGCAGTTCACTTTGTTTCCTCGCAGCTGTTATATATAATTAAATACAAAGACGCCAACTACTGCCACTATAATAATTCTGCATGTTAATCATTGTCAAGCGGCACCCGCTTTTATATAAATGGACAACCATCATGGTGAGATAATACATAAAATACCTTCCCTATTAAATTCTCACTGAGCATTTCTCAAGTCTTGTCAATATACATTAATTATCATTTTCAATTTATATTAATTAAATTATTAAAAAATTAACCATCATTTGCACAAAGAAAAAAATATTAAATGTAGAACAATTTGGTTCTCGATATAAATTGTTCTTAAAAATGCTAAATTATTTCAAGTAAAATGGTGTTCTAACCTTGACACTATTTTATGAAAATATTAGTTAAAATAATATGTAATTAAACAATCAATAACAATATTTTAATCTAAATTAAATGTGTGAATTTCAAATAATATCTGAAGTTACTTGATTATATTATTATGTGCAGTTTTACTCTTTGATCATGCCGAGAATTTTATTCTTAAAAATAGTATCTATTTCATTATCATAGAATAGAAGAGACCACCAAGAGCCTCACAATGCCTATTTCTACATTATATAATAACAATATATCTGAGCTTACAAATAAGATTTACGACATCAGTCTAGCAGTGATAATTGACATCAGCATTGCAAAAAAAACTGACTTGCATAACTGGTCTGAATTTTCGAATTTTTTATTCACTTATTACATTGCTGGAATTGTCACATGTGTATCATAATATTAGAAAAGTAAATTTAGAACACACTACATATAATATAAAGCAATTAAAGCTTATGGTACTTTTTTGGCACAAAATATGTATTAACAGATTTAGCCAATATTTTATTTATTTATGGGATATTATAGCCATGACACTGAAGTTTACTGTTAAGGTTATGGCATATATGGTCTGTATGTATAATTTTACACATAAGTTTTTGTACATAAATTAATGATTTCCTTAGAAACAATAAATAATATATTTTTTTACAGGTGTTGAAGGTTTTATAACTGTACAATTGAACAATATGGCAGGTAGTTTTGTAATACCGGTATAACATAGTATGAAAAATATACATGAGATACTAAAAGAATCTATCTAAATTAGCCAATAGTAACTAGATTTTTGTAATATGTGTAAAATAGACTGGTGATGAGGAAAGATTATTTTATCTTCATTTTTACTAATACATGGAAATTGGAAGAAATTAATTAAAATTATTTTATAACTACTAAATATCTAGAATCCATAAATACTCATTTGGATTCTGTATCTATAGCATAGCTAGCATATCAATTTAACAAGTGTATTGCTGAAAAATTTAATTAGATAAATAATTATAATGCATAAAATATATCATTGTGCCAGATCAAAACTATGATATCTACAAATTTCTACTTTCAAAGATAGATTTTTTTATTTATAATTAATTGATAAAATGCTATGTAATAAAGATAATGGAATTAAAATGTTACCTTTTTAAAAAAAAAAGATAATAGAATATCACAGAAATCTATGTAGATGAATGTGAAAGTCAAAAGAAATCTGTGAAGACCTTGGTCTAGATATAGTTAGAAATACAACAGTATTGTTAAGAAATTAGGAAGCAATTTATAATTGAAGGGCTTAAGGCAGTAACATGACAGCTATATTCTATTAAGAAATGTCATTTATTACAATGATAGCAAATAAATGTATTGAAATATCCATAAAAATCATTTGTAAGTGCCCCAATGATGAGTTAATACATGTAGATACACAATGTACTGATAAATTATATTTGAAGAGAAAAATGTTTGCCTAGACCGAGACTTGAACCCAGGACCTTTGGCTTGCCGGGCCAAATGCTCTACCAACTGAGCTACCAAGGCGAGTTGCGATCTAGACGCAAATTTTTCTCTTATATACATTGTAATTCCCTCTCGCCAAATGCTTTTGAAACCATTGCTTCTATCTTTGCAAATGGCAGCTTCTTAGTTAAGAAGACATTTATTGGGAATTTAACATTACTTTATAAAGCTAGTAAGGCTTCTAATGATGTTTTTATTATTGATTTAACATTTCTCACTGAAAGATAAATTATATTTGAAGAGAAAAATTTTCGCCTAGATCGCAACTTGCCTCGGTAGCTCAGTTGGTAGAGCATTTGGCCTGGCAAGCCAAATGTCCCGGGTTCGATCTCGGTCTAGGCGAAAATTTTTCTCTTCAAATATAATTTATCTTTCAGTGAGAAATGTTAAATCAATAATAAAAACAACACAATGTACTGCCCAATTAGTATTTATAATTTTTTGAAACACTAAAATTCTTATATCACAGAGAGAACAATATCTATCTTATCATGTTATTGCCCTAAGCTCTTCAACTTATTCCTCATGGATGAAGCAAATGACATTACACTTAGGAGAGTTATAATACTAGGAGAGTATTCAAGAAGAGAAGATGTGGCAGGATATAACTTTATGGAGGCCATGAGATGATCCCACAAAAAGTGGAAACATGTGACAATAATGACACGATGAAGACTATAAACTTATTTACTATCTTTTTTTTAAGAAAAATATGAATATAGGAGATATCTTAGTCTTGCACTTAGCACAGTGATATGAAGGGAAAAAACATGGAATGGAGAAATAATGAAATCTTAAAGTTGTGCAAACTAAAAAGACATTAAATACATTAAATTTGAAGAGAAAAATTTATGCCTAAATTGGGATTTGAACCCAATGTGTCTGGTTTTGTACACTAACACTCTTACCATCTAAGCTATTAGTCTTCTGGAAAAAATATACATGAGAAGAATAAATTTAGACCCATGAACTTTGAAATTCCCGCAGCAAGATTTGATCTCTAAGTTCATCAAATCAACACTAGATAGCAGTTTGGAAGATGAAGATGAAGACAAAAATTTGACAATTGTAAAGATAGGAAAATGTTTCCTGAAACCGGTCCTCTGTTTTGAAGAACATGGAGTGTATGAGGCGAGACATTCACGACTAATTTTTAATTATTAACTGAAAGCCTCATAATGTTATTTCCCGTAATAAATGTTTCTTTTCAAATTTAATTTGTCATTCGATGAGAAGTGATAAATTTAATATTAAACATTGAATACATTGTTACAGTCAAAGTAAAAAATAAACTTCTAGGTAAAATTTTATCACTCACCTCATATTATTCTTATTTTACTATAAACTAGTTTTGGAATTTAGTTACCATTCCATTCGTCAGTATCATCATGACAATTGTTCTGTCGTCTTGAAGAACCGTCCTTCGCTCTTTCCAACTGGCAGACTGAAAAACCTCGAAACCAGGTCATTCTTCCTGGGAATTTCAAAGTTCATCAATTTCTCATTTTTGATCTTTTGAAATTTAGATCTTTTCCCAAACAGTGAGTTCTTTTGGTTTTTCTATTTGTTTTAATAATTTAGCTTCCTTCTCGATAAGATGTTTTTCAGATCATGGCTGCCCATGAAAAACATCTTATCGAGAAGGAAGCTAAATTATTAAAACAAAGAGAAAAACCAAAAGAACTCACTGGTTGGGAAAAGATCTACATTCAAAAGAGCAAAAAGGAGAAATTTATGAACTTTGAAATTCCTGGGCAGAATGACCTGGTTTTGAGGTTTTTCAGTCTGCCAGTGAAAAAAGCAAAGGACAGTTCTTCAAGACGACAGAACAACCATCATGATGATACTGAGGAATGGAACGGAAACTAAGTTCCGAAACTAGTTTATAGTAAAATAAGAAGAATAATATGAGGTAAGTGATAAAATTTTACCTAAAAGAATATACCTCATAGTGTGAATTCCTAAAATAAGTAAGAAATAAACATTGGAAGGCTAACAAATGATACAGATTAATAGGTAGGAGACCAAGAGGTCAGTCAAGAAACAGATGGGAAGAAAAAAGTTAACGAGGGATTGATGAATATGATAGAAGAAGAGCATGAAATAATTGGAAATAGAAGGAGACTTCTGTCAGACCGATATCTTAAGGATAGTAGATATGAGATAACATGAAGGAATATTATATGAATCTGTTGGAATTGAAAGGCATTTAATTCAAAATAGGTAATTATTTTTACTTTTATGATCTACATTTAAGTAAGACACATTATTCGGCGTACGAGAGAATTAAGTCAGCTTTCTCTTTTTACCATAGACTGCTGCTAGCAACTGGAGGAGAAAAACATTAAATCACTTACTTACTATTTTTCATTGCTGTCCACAATCATAGATTGATCAAACTGTTTATTCTGAATAATTTGTACTGTTATATTCAGCGAATGAATTGCACAACCAAAGTCTAAACAACAACCCGGTTTTCTAATTTTTTAATGCTTCCATAACAACCACTATTAAATGTGGGATGGCCTATATAATCTCAAACCAAGAACTATAGTGCAAAACTGAGCAAGCACATATCGAAAAAAAATAAAGCAAAGAAAATGACATTAGATTGGACATACTATGCATAAATCTCAAACTGCAATAGAAAGATGTGCACTGGACTGGAATCCTCAGGGTTCAAGGGGGAGAGAAAAACCAAAAGTGACTTGGAAGAGAACTGTTGAAGGTGAAATACATGAAATGGTTGGAGGTGAAGAGGTTGACAGAGATAGATCTAAATGGAGAAATTACATTACAGCCTGTGCTCCAGCTAGGAGTGAAAGGATATGATAACCATAAGAACTGAAAATCTACAGCCATTAATTGCAAAAACAAATGTCTGAATCATGACAACGGTTTCATGGTTTCATAACAATTTCTGTGGATCTATAGTTATTTGATAGTTGTTAAGGAAACAATAAAGCATTGGAAAATCAGGATCGTGGTTTACACTTCGGTTGTTGTAATCCAGTAATTGAATCTCAAAGTACTTATTATTCAATAAATATAAATAAATAAACTAAGTGAAATATAAATATCTAAAGATTCAGTGATAAAAAAGTGAAGACCAAGGCTGAAAAGGATTACCGGTATATATTATTTTTATTTCAATGTTTTATTTAAATTAACACTTTCCAATTCTGGATAGATTTTCATTTTTCATATAAGTTTTTACATTAATATTTTATTTTAGGAAGTAATATTTTGAGGTTATTTTAATTAAATTATTTTTTCCTATCAACATAACTTAATATTTTTAGTCTGTTCATCTTACCTCAATATTAATGTTGATTTGTTCTTGAACATATTTTGATTATATCATAATCATCATCAGCATCTTGCCCAGACAAGAACAAATCAACATTAATATTGAGGTAAGATGAACAGACTAAAAATAATTTAAGTTTTTACATATTTGTTCCTCAGGAGTTTTAACCTTATTTCTAATTATAGCCACAGCCTTTATAAGAAAGAATTCTTTTTTATTATTGTTTTAATGTGAATGAGGAATTTGAGCTGCCTTTTCACTATGACATATGTATACATATATACATGTATATATTCATGTTTTTATCAAACATGAAAGCTCCAATCAATTCATATAGAACATATTCTTTTTTAACAAAATATAATTTAAGAATTAACAAATTCAAGTATGTGGAATATTAAAAAAAAAAAGGGCACATAATTTATTGTATATTTCAATCATACCAGCAAGCTGCCTTCATAAGAAAGCACATTCTTAATTATATTATTAGGGAGCAAATTTAAGATTCTTTTCTATTTCACCAACTTTTGACAATAATTAATTTTTATTAATCCAATAATTAAACTCTAATTCAGCATCAATGATAATTCTGAACTCAACTATAAAGAGTAAAAAGGTTAATATAGTTGCATTTACTTGTGTATATGGCTCATTTGAATTTTATGGCTGTAAATGTTTCTAATATTTACTTGGCTAGCTTCCTCGGATTGAAAATTTTATTTCCAGAAGTCATCAGGAGAGTTTAGAGCAAACAATCAACTAACTCTCAAACCATAAAAATTTAAGTCCAAGAATTATTTTTGTTAATTAATAGAAAGTTAGAATTTTAACAACTCACTCATATTGTAGATTTTTTGAAGACTGTAGTTTTGATACACTACGTATAATTATAAATTCCTTCTGATAATGATATGTAGCATATCGAAATTATAGTCTTAAAAAATGTACAATTATAAGGTAAGTCGTTAAAATTCTAACTTTCTATTAATTAAAATAAACCTCATAGTGCCACTTCCTTAAAATATCAAGATTTGTTTTTGTGTTTTATTTAATTTTTGTTTTAAAAAATTATGAGTCAAGAATATGAATGGCACAGAATGATTATATTGTTCTAAAACAATCTCAATCTTATAATAATTTTGTAGTCAATGGTAAAGAGAAAAAAAATTTGCCTGAACTGGGAATCGAACCCCGAACCTTCAGCTTTCTGTCCTGATGCTCTGACCATTGAGCTAATTCAGGCTTCATTCCCATCCAAGCATAAATCTTTTGATTCCCAATTCAGGCAAAAATGTTTTCTCTTTACCATTGATTTACAATAATTTAATTGTGTTCATTAATTTACTTATTTCTATCATAGTAATAGCTTTAGCTTCTCAATATTAATTTAATAAATAATGCTACAGCTCCTGTGGAGTCCCTTCATTTATGTCTTCTTAATAAAGAAGCCATTCATTGCATTTGAATGTGGGACCAAGAGAGTAAGGTAAAGGAAAGATTTACGCTTGGATGGGAATGAAGCCTGAATTAGCTCAATGGTCAGAGCATCAGCAAAGAAAGCTGAAGGTTCAGGCAAACATTTTTTTGTCTTTGCCATTGATTTTACAATAATTTAATTGTGTTCATTTATTTACTTAATTCTATCATAGTAATAGCTTTAGCTTCTCAATATTAATTTAATAAATAATGTTATAGCTGTGTGGAGTCCCTTCATTTATGTCTTCTTAATATAGAAGCCATTCATTGTGTATTTGTGAATGATGATTCATTGCATTTGAATGCGGGACCAAGAGAGTAAGGTAAAGGAAAGATTTATGCTTGGATGGGAATGAAGCCTGAATTAGCTCAATGGTCAGAGCATCAGCAAAGAAAGCTGAAGGTTCAGGAAAACATTTTTTTCTCTTTACCATTGATTTTACAATAATTTAATTGTGTTCATTTATTTATTTATTTCTATCACAGTAATAGCTTTAGCTTCTCAATATTAATTTAATTATAATAATCTGTTTGCAATGAATCTGAAAAATACTTAAGATGTATGTAACGAAAATAATTTTACTTGTATATCATTTCCCAGTTATTCTTTCAATATTTTAGCACAAAATGTAGGCCTATAACTGAAATAGCAACTTCAGAAACATCCAAATCCAGAAATGAGAAGTGATATTATTTGAGAACTTTTTAAAGCCAATGAGTGTTAAACATAATTTAAACACAGTGATGGTTATATTCTTGGAATGTTCTTCCTATCAGCTAACATAGCTGGCCCAAACTAAGAAACAATGTAACAAAGGACCTGAAACATTTGTTTTAAATAAGCTGTCCAAATTGAATCATTCTAATTTCAAATACTCACCTAAAGAAAAATTGAATAATGACTGGACATCTTCCATACCACTTTATGGGATGTGTGTGATTCCATATTAATCAGGTCAAATAAAAGTTTGGGGCTGGTGTTACTCTTGATAAATTGGATATCTTTCAATTGTTAATGAGTTGTATATTTTGAATCACCTCATATCTCTTGAAAAAACATGAGGTGAGTCAAAATATACAACTCATTAACAATTAAAAGAAACCTCATACTATTATTTCCTACATATATTCAATGGACATCTTTCATTAAATATTATAGTTTGAGATTTTTAGAATTCCTCGAAATGCATATAGCTAATGTTTTATTTTAGGAATTAATATTTTGAGGTTTTTTAATTATACTATTTTGAGTCTGTTTATCTTACCTCAATATTAATGTTGATTTGTTCCTGAACGTGTTTTGATTGGATATCAATCATCTTCAGCATCTTGCCCAGACTGGTTGGATTTACATTGTAAACCCTGGATGTCGATGTCAGCTCCCTCCTGGGGTTGCCAAAAAACCTCCAAACAAGGTCACGTTGCGTCGGTATTTCGAAATTTCAAACAAGAACAAAAACAGAGTTATGAAATTCGAAATACTGATGGAACATGACCTTGTTTGGAGGTTCTTTGGCCAACTACTAGAGGGAGCTCACATCGACATCCAGGGTTTACAACATAAACCCAACCAGTCTGGGCAAGATGCTGAAGATGATTGATATCCAATTGAAACATGTTCAAGAACAAATCAACATTAATATTGAGGTAAGATAAACAGACTCAAAAGAATATAATGCATATAGCTAAGTTTCTTCATTGTTGAATAAATCTTGAGTAGATGGGTAATGTAAGTCCCTTAAAGCACAAATAAGGAGACATTTACAGAGATTAGTTGGTTAAGGCAATATACTAAAATTAGAAGGTTGAGTCCCAATGGGGTCAGGATTTTTAAACTAACCCAAATCTCTGGCAGCAATGGCTTTGGATTGACTCAGCCTCTAATCAAAATGAGTATCAGATGCTTATTCTGGGGGTAAAAGTAACCATCACGGAGAGCTGAAAACCTGGCTAACATTAAGTGCCATTTTTGTATATATTTTCAAAACCTTTTACCCCCCTTTTCAGACTATAATTTGCACCTTAAAATTTGTTCAAGTGGTGAGAATGACATAATTAATAAAACACATCTTATGGTTTGGAAGGGACTAATGAGCAGTAACCTAGCATATTATATTAGGAAGCAATGGAAAAATTATAATAGCTTTATTTTATCTGGCAGAATTAAGGCCTTGTCTACCACTTAAGTGGAACAACTAATCCTCATTACCATTTGTCTGTAAATTAATGAGTCATTTTTTCACATCTTACCTCATATTTTATGTTTCTATAAACACATGGGAACTAGTTTTCAAGAGAAGGACCTCTCTCATTTTCAACCGACATTATGAGAGAGATCCTTCTCTTGAAAACTAGTTCCCGTGTTTAAAGAAACATAAAATATGAGGTAAGATGTGAAAAAATGACTTATTAATTTACGAATTAAGAACCTCATAATGTATTTCGCATATTTAACTATGAACCATTTGACTGCTCTACCACTAATGTTTGTCAATAATATTTATGTAAGATTTAGATAATATTTTGTCAAAACCTTATCAATTAACTAAACTCCATGGCACGACAGGCCTAGAATGCACTTGGCCTACCAGCCAGCTCCTGGTCTCACATCTATATGTGTTAGTCACAGTCGTAGATGATCATCCTGCCAGTATAGGGGTGACATGTGGTGAGTGTATTGATTCCTCCAGCCGTTATAGCTGGTTTTCTCAACTTGGAACCGCTACTTATTGTAGCTACCCAAATTCCTTGCGATGCTGGGTGGGCACTGGTCCCATATTGGCTGAAAATCCATGAGAAAATTTCTTCTTCCATGGAAACTCAAATCAGCGCAAGTCCTGTAGCTCCGTGCAAAGACACCTTACCTTAACCTCTCGGCTATGGGACGGGACAAACCTTATCAATACCAG
Source organism: Diploptera punctata (assembly GCA_030220185.1). Classification (NCBI taxonomy): domain Eukaryota; kingdom Metazoa; phylum Arthropoda; class Insecta; order Blattodea; family Blaberidae; genus Diploptera; species Diploptera punctata. Next base: position 594,487 of record JASPKZ010007373.1, on the reverse strand, counting down.
ATTTATTAGTTAAATAAAGTGATTCCACTATAGGCTTTACAAGGCCCTTGAGATAGTATGAGATTAAGGCTCCCAACTTTCTATATAATCAGCACAAGATGTTAGCCAGGTTAACGCTTTGCATCTTTTACCCTCAGACCATACATTTGGTACACTTTTCTATTAGAGGTGAATCAGCCCCAATGGCTGGTTCTGCCAGATGGTTCCAGCCAGTTTAAAAATTCTGATCCCAATATAATTACAACCCTCGATCTTCTGGCTTAGAGCATATTGCTACATTTTTTAATTAAAATTACAGTGGGAGGAAATACTATGAGGTATTTATATTAATAAATGAGTTGGAGAAAATGTTTTAACATCTCACCTCACAAAGTTGCGTGTCTTTGTGATACCGGTTTCAAAAGTATAGTATTACTTCCATCTTCAGTCAAATTCCAACTCAATTCCAATTGGAATTTGACTGAAGATGGAAGTAATACTATACTTTTGAAACTGGTATCGTGAAGACATGCAACTTTGTGAGGTGAGATGTTAAAACATTTTCTCCAACTCATTTATTTGTTTCTTCACTCACCTCATACTTCATAACTCATTTATTAATATTGCTACATTTATTAGCTATATAGAATTTCAGTTGTAGAACATGCAGTTTTTACCTCACACATTCCTTAATGAATTTTACAAAATTTGATGACTTATTTATTCCTTTTACCCACCCACTCAAAAATATTTCTGGTGCATTGAATATGTGGGGAATTATAAAGAATAACAACTAGAACATTTCAATTTGAACACTTTATATTATTTAATTTAAAATTAAGGACATTTAGTTAATTTTTATGACTGCAGAAACAATAAAGTAATAAGTAAACAAATATGTCTATTGATTCAATTTTGACCATAACATCATTATATACAACTCGTAATTTTATAAAGGGAGTGAACTGGAAATATATACCTCACGTCATAATTCTAACTTTCCTGTCTGGCCGTGTTTCATAGATTATTATCCCCATTCCTACTAGTTCCAAGAATGAATCTAGTTGAGAATGGGGATAAATGGTCTGTAAAAGATGATTGGTTGGTAACTAATACACTGCATATGGCAATGAAGCTATCCACAGCCCAACTTTCTAGCATTTAGATATGAGACCCTTAGAAAGCCAAGAGATACAAATGATAAAATGCCTTATGAGTTAGTTATTTTGACTCATCTCATTTTTTTTTGTATTCTGCACACTATAGTTTTGTTGCATCTATGTGACATTGTCAATGCATTCTAACTATAGTTTCATCGTATAGATGCGACAAAACTAGTCTGCAGAATACAAAAAAAATATGAAGTGAGTCAAAATAACTAATTCATAATAAACATCAATCATCTCTGAAACATGGTCAGATGAGAAAGTTTATGTACGAGAAGAAGTGTGTATTTCCAATTCATTCTTGTTTATAATTATTACCACATATACTGTCACTTCCTATCAATTACGATATAAATTATAATTTTTACATATTTATTGTAGTGTTTTATGAAAAATTTTTAATAAGATACAGAGAAATTTCTGCCTGAAATGAGATCTCCAGATAGCATAGTCAGTTAAAGCTCTAGTATGTAGAACTAGAGATCTCAGTTCAAATCCTAATTCAGGTGAAAATTTTACTCTTCAAAAATTAATTTACATATTTAAGTTGTGTGGATGTATGTGTCTATTCTCATATCATGTTTTTATTTTTATGGAGGGTAAAGATTAAAAAGTCACTCCAATCCTATTTTATTAGGTTATTTTGTAACAGGACTGACATTGTGCATTTTAGACGTTTATAATAAAACTATAATTGAGTAACACACCTTTAGAAAGTTCGGTGTAAAACAGAAATACTTACTAAAGTTATTGTACCTGTCTAATTTACTCTGGAAGTGAGCATAATTTTGAGGCACTTATTACTACTGGCCTCACATAATAACATCAAACAGATGATAAATGAAGATGAATTATAGTTTCACATAGGAAAAGGCTGTATTTTACCATATATGTAATGTACTAGCATTTCTATCTACTGTGACAATCCCAGCTATTAGAGGAGTGGAAGAGCATTTCAAAAGATGTCTGGAATGCCAGAATAATTTCGATCCCAATATCCACCACTGTAGAGCCAATCCTCTTGTTTTGTGTGAGGATTTGTTCCCAATGTGAACCACCTGTGAACAGAAAACAATCATGCTAATATTTGAAGGGTTCAAGTCTCGGTCTAGGCAAAAATTTTTCTCTTCAAATATAATTTATCTTTCAGTGAGAAATGTTAAATCAATAATAAAAACATCATTAGAAGCCTTACTAGCTTTATAAAGTAATGTTAAATTCCCAATAAATGTCTTCTTAACTAAGAAGCTGCCATTTGCAAAGATAGAAGCAATGGTTTCAAAAGCATTTGGCGATAGGGAATTACAACGTATATAAGAGAAAAATTTGTGTCTAGATCGTAACTCGCCTCGGTAGCTCAGTTGGTAGAGCACTTGGCCCGGAAAGCCAAGGGTCCCGGGTTCGAGTCTCGGTCTAGGCAAAAATTTTTCTCTTCAAATATAATTTATCTTTCAGTGAGAAATGTTAAATCAATAATAAAAAAATCATGCTAATATTCAATATCAACACTAATAAAATTCATTGTTTAAAACCGTTGAGGTGGATAGTCATAAAATAAAATAAAGATAAAATGTAATATTTAATTTTAGGAAGTGATATTTTGAGGTTATTTTAATTATATTATTTTTAGTCTGATCATCTTATCTCAATATTAATGTTGATTTGTTCTTGGACATGTTTCAAAATAATTCTGTTTTATCGTCAGCTTGTCCAGACTTGTTTGATTTATGTTGCATTATGTTGCACATCCTGGATGTTGATGTCACCTCCATCCTGTGGTTGGCCAAAGAACCTCCAAACAAGGTCATGCTCCGTCGGTATTTTAAAATTCATAACTCTGTTTTTGTTCTTCTGAATATAGATTTTTTCCAACTCTTTTGTATTTTCTAACTGTTTTAATAATTTAGTGTCTGGATTTATATTATGTTTTTCAGACCAAACATGAGCAGCAACTGCAGATTTTTCTATTTTCCCATTTTTATGAATTTTGAAATACCGACGGAGTGTGGCCTTGTTTGGAGGATCTTTGGCCAACCACAGCATGGAGCTGACATCGACATCCAGGGTGTGCAACATAATGCAACATAAATCAAACCAGTCTGGACAAGCTGACGATAGAACAGAATTGTTTTGAAACATGTCCAAGAACAAATCAACATTAATATTGAGGTAAGATGATCAGATTAAAAATAATATAAAGATAAAATGTACCTTCTTAGGTCAGAGCCGTCGTCTCCAACTTATAAAATATGTATGCTTTTTTTCTGAAAGCCTTTCAGAATCTCTATTCCATCTTCAGCAGGTCTTTCTTCACTACATTACTTGATGTTCTCGGTGCTGATCCTAATGTAGTGTTGTAGAGTCACGTACAACACTACATTAGGACCAACACCGAGAACATCAAGTAATGTAGCGAAGAAAGCCTGCTGAAGATGGAATAGAGATTCTGAAAGGCTTTCAGACAAAAAAGCATACATATTTTATAAGTTGAGGGTGACAATCCCAGCTATTCAATATCAACATTGTGAAAAATTAATTAAATGTATCGTATTTCACCTCATATTTTATGTTCTTCAAGCACAGAAACTGCAGTTTTCAAAAGGAATCTCTCCCTCGTGATGATGGCTGAAAATGGGAGGGATACCTCTTGAAAACTGCAATTTCCGTGCATGAAGAACATGAAATATCGGGTGAGATACGACTCATTTAATTAATTTTTATTAATTGAAAACCTATTAATGTTATTTCCCATAATTAATTTATGAATCAACATTGTGAGACTGTTTATTTAACTAATTTTATCACCTCACCTCATATTCTTTTTTCTTCTTCTTACACCGGTTTTGGGACCTTATTCAGTTCCATCCTCAGTATTTGCACAACCATTGTTATGTCATCTTGAAGGGCCACTTGTTCTTCAAGACAACATAACAACGGTCATGAAAATACTGAGGATGTAACCGAATAAGGTTCCAAAACTGGTGTAAGAAGAAGAAGAAGAAGAAGAATATGTGGTGAGGTGATAAAATTAACTAACTAACTAACTCACTGGCACTATCGAACCCATAGGTTCATGACCGTGTGAACATAAACTCTCCATACACCCCTATCCTGAGCCAATGTTTTCCAATCATCCCCTGTATAATCTACTTCCCTCAAATCATAGTTAATGTTATTCTCCCACCTCGTTCTTGGTCTACGTTGCATAGTGGTTAAGGCACTGTGCTACAAGTCAGAAGATCGAGGGTTCGAGTCCCGATGGGGTCAGGATATTTAAACTGACCCAAACCTTCTGGCAGCACTATGGCCCTGGGGTCGACTCAGCCTCTAATGGAAATAAGTACCAGACGCTTGCTCTGGGGTAAACACAGCCGTCATGCAGGGCTGACATCAAGTGTCGATTGTCCAGAAAAGTGGGACCCTTAACCTCCTACTACCCCAAGGGCCTTCTGAGGCCTGTAGTGGGAGGTGATAAAATTACTTACATAAATAATACTTTCTAATCAAATCCTTTTCCCCGGAGTTAAAAAATTTATAACTTTTTCTTTGTTCTTGTGGATGTAATTTTCTCCCAACACAGTCAGTTTTTCGGAATTTTCTAACTGTTTTAATAATTTTGCATTCACTTTCATTCTATGCTTTCTGCCCAAGCATGAGCAGCTGCTACAGATTTTCTACTTACCGATTTTTTACATTTCCAAGGTGTTCTTTCATTCTAATGTTCAAATTCCTTTTTCTTTTTACCTTTTTGTATATCTTTTCACAATCTGCACATTTTATTTGGTAAATTCCTGATTTTTCTGCCTTTGTCAGTCTTTTCATTTTTGTTAGTTTTGATTAATTTATTTAGGCTATAATCATTTTGGGTCCTAACTTGATACTGAATTTGTTGAGACTTTTTTTTAAATTTGCAATAGCTGCTCATGCTTGGTCAGAAAATCATTGAATCAAAGTTAATGCAAAATTATTATTTTTTTTTCAAATGCCCCAGGTTTGTCTTTCGACATTCCTGGTTTCTCTCCTGGCATGGCGTACTTGTAACCTACTTCTGAGGTTGGGGTGCCTGGAAGGCGGGGTTACATTGCCCCGATTATATGATGGGTGATGATGATGATAATGGTGCGCCAGGAGAGTCCCTAATCCTAAGCTTAACCTAAGGTGAATATGAATGATGATGATTGCGACGGCCATATGATTTCGGGGACCGTTTGGGCCTAAAAGTTTTCCTGACATGTGTCTTACAGGTGAGGATGGAAACAACCACGCTAAAAAACCTCAACCAGAAAAACGGTCCCGATCAGGGATCGAACCCGGGCCCGCTGCGTGACAAGGCAGCACGCTACCCCGAGACCACAGCGGTGGACTAATGCAAAATTATTAAGTTAGTAAAGTCCATAGAACTGACAGTTTGGAAGAAAATTTACATCCACAAGAACAAAGAAAAAGTCATAAATTTTAAAATTCTCAGGAAAGAGGACTTGATTTGGAAGTTCATAGGCCTACCTAAGATGGGAAGAGGAAGCAACATCCAGGATTTGCCAACCGACAATTCAACAATCAAAAAGAGTTGATAATAATATGCAGACATACTGAAACATGTTCTCAAGAATTCTTCTACAATATGATGAGGTATTATGCCACTGATCCAATTAAATTTATTAAAATGAAACTCGTAATGTTACTTCCATTGAAATATTAATCAAAATCTCATTATCAAACATTTTACCCTGATTCTCTCTGTTTTGGTCTACTGAAAAATTATATCATCATCCATGGACCTATTAGGCCGTGTAGCCTGTTACGGTCTCAAAGAGGAATTTTCCATCCAGCACTTTTTTTAATGTCCCAGCGATCTTCTGCCTTGAGGGCAGTAACGAAGCATGGCTTTTGGAATTCTATGGGATGGCATTTGTTGAAGATGGGCTTTCCAGTTGTTCTGGTAGTTTTGTATATGGTGGAGAATGGGTTCTACATCCAACTCTTCCATAATTTCCTCATTTCTTTTATGGTCCCACTTTGTATATCCTGCTGTACGGCGCATAAATTGCATCTCATTTGCTGTTATTCGGCTTTTATCTCTTCTTCGTATTGTCCATGCTTCACTACCATATCCTGATATCGGTCTTGCGAGAACCTTATAAAGCCATAATCTTGTGTTCTTCTGTACTAAAGATGGTTTCATTATACTGTTAATTATTCCCGTTGTTTTTGTGAAATTTGTGATTTTCTTTGATCTACCAGCTGAAAAATTATATCTTCTGACTTAAGATGGGGTTTCTCAGCGAGCCTCGCATTTTTTCAGTTTCCAAATTTTCTATTTTTTTTTCATACTGTTTAATTTTTCAGAGACTTAGAGACATGATTTGGAAATGTGCCATGATCAAATGTGATATAGCAGGTTATGGCAGGGTCCATCCATCCATAGTAATTCTACCCGAGGGCAGGTCTTTCACTGCAATCAAAGCATTTTCATGCTATGCTTTGCAGCTTTACTAGGGAATTGTAGGTGTGGTAGCTTCCTGTTGCTTTCCACACTGGTGAAGAATGATGATGATGATGATGATAAGGATGATGATGATAAGATTTCAGGGACCGTTTGGCCTTAAAGTTTTCCTGACATCTGTCTTACAGGTGAGGAAAAACTCCGATAAAAACCTCATCCAGAAAAACTCTCCTGACCGGGGATCAAACCTGGGCCGGCTGTGTGACAAGGCAGCATGCTACCTTCAGACCACAGCGGTGGACTATGGTAGGGTAAATACAAATAATAATTCTTATGAAAAAGTGAGAACATTGACAGATAAAAATAGACGTCTTGTAGAAAACCAGAGAAAGTGCCCATTAGGGAGGCCAAGAATGATGTGGGAGAATGACATTAAACATGATTTGAGGAAGGTGAATTATATAGGGAATTAATTGGAAAATATTAGCTCAGGAAAGGGATATGGAGAGTTTATGTCTGGATTTGATAATCCCAGTGAATTAGTTGAACACATATATCTTTTTACCTTGGTGACCAATCGAGAGCTTTCTTTCCTTTTCGTGCTTTCCGAGCATCCCTCTGTTTCTCTTCTAGACGAGTTTTTTCAGCAGCTGCTCCATCAATATCTCCTTCTTCCAGCTTCCGGATATCTGGTCGAAGTCTACAAAAAAAATACATATTTAAAAACATTAATCTATAACAATGGTTACTAAACCATAGATGTGACAGATTTAATTTTGCTTTTGACAGTTGTGGATTTTCATTTTTTTTACAGTTGTTATGAAAACAATGAAAACATTTGAAATCACGGTCACGGTTCACACTTTGTTTCTAAAATCGACTGATAAAATGTTAGTCTCTTACCTGCAATCTGTAGGACATAACCTGTTCTTCATACCCTCTTCCATTTCGTTGAGGGACATGGCAAAAAGAGTGAATTGGTAGTACTGCAAGAGAAGATTCACACAGTTTAATATATTTTTTCACTCTGTATTGATAATGTTAGATATTCATAGCGAAATATGGGAAATAACATTATGAGATTCTTATTCATGAAGAATGAGTCATTTTTTCATCATAACGTCGGTTGAAAATAGAAGGGATGTTTCCTTTTGAAAACTGCAGTTCCCATGTTGAAGAAAACAGAGGTAAACAATGACTCATTCTTCATGAATGCTAGATATGCTTATCTTGGCATAGGTGGTGCTCATAAAATACTGCAGTAATAGCAGTGTGGAGGGATAAAACCCACACCACCATCTCTGGGTTATTTACAAAACTCTTTAAAACAAAGTTTAATAGAACATGAATTTAAATAGTTTTTCTACTGGTAAATGTGACTCCCCCTATGGTACACAACTAAACTATTGTAATCAATGGTAAAGAGAAAAATTTTTGCCTGAACCAGGAATCAAATCCCAAACCTTTAGCTTTCTGCGCTGACATTCTGACCACTGAGCTAATTCAGGCTACATTCCCATCCAAGCATAAATCCTCCCTTTGCCTTACCCCCTATGGTTATTAAAGGTACTGTTAGAGAAGTGAAGAACTAAGTATAGAAACGAATCATGGGTTATGAACTATACAGACACAAGTTTTAAACTATATCAAATGCTATGAATTACATAACTAACTATGTTTGTGCAGAGTATGTAGGTTTTAGCATGAATAACTCGAAAGAAAATGTATGAATTAAATGTGGAGGCTGCAAAGGGTTATTGTTTTTAACAGGGAGGAGACCCTCTAATTCTTTCTAGATTGAAAGCTTACAGAAACCAACCTGGACAATAACCCAGCATCCAATCCCTACCTTCTCGTGGTGCAGCTGTTAACATGTTGTTTATGCAATATGAACCAAAGGGATGGGCTACTCACCAATTAGCATTGGGCAGCTTGATGAACTGATATTTCTTCATACATATTTGGTTCGTCTTCCGGGCTTATAGGCCGTGGTCTGATTGTCTTCATACTTGACGTTTCGTCTACTGCTGCGGTAGACCTCGTCAGGAGATACTGCATGCTCTCTGTGAACTCCTCAACAGTCGGCTGCAGACTGGCTGGCCGTTGGAAACCGTCTCTCTATTTATAGTTAAACCCCGGGTGGTGGGGGGGTTTTCTGCGTGGACCAAGTTTTGTGCTGTTGTGCCATTTGCAGAAGTCATAGGCTTCGTTGTCGTGTTATGCAGTGCTGGGATCCAAATTTTGTTTATCCCCCACCACCCAGGGTTTAGCTATAAATAGAGAGACAGTTTCCAACGACCAGCCAGTCTGCAGCCGACTGTTGAGGAGTTCACAGAGAGCACGCAGTATCTCCTGATGAGGTCTACCGCAGCAGTAGACGAAACGTCGAGTATGAAGACAACCAGACCACGGCCTATAAGCCCGGAAGACGAACACCAAATATGGATCAAGACGCCGGCCGTGAAAGCCTACAATTATATGATATTTCTTCCTTTTCTAGTACGAGAGCCCTCTTTTTCTTTTTCTTTTTTTTTTTTTTTTACTTTCCTATCCAGTCTCCCTTGCCTGACCTCTTGTTTTCTTCTACCCTGATGGTATTAGAGTATTCGAGGCTGAAGGATTTATTTCTGCCTTTCTTCTATCTTTTTCTTTTAACCTTGTGGGCACTCACATCGAATGCCCACATAAGCTGCATGTTCAAATGCAGCCACATTGCAACTTATAGCCTAAGTATACAATGGATTCATGTCATCAACTACGGCTGGATAAACATAATGAAGAATGAAATGAATTATATGTGGAGCATAAAATTAAGACTTTTAATTTACTTCATTAAATAATACGTCCTCAAATGTTTAATAACTGTTAAGATGTGTTAAAATGCTTATTTAAAAAACAAAATATGTCATGGATTTGTAGTGTTAGGTTACTTAGTCAGATGCTTTGGCTTAGAGTCATCACAATACATTACAAATTGTCCTGAAATTATGTGTATATTTTCCTAGCATGTTTATGTAATTAGACTTAAATTTGATTTTTAAATGAAATGACTGTACTATTATTTATTTTAGGACTATTTTTTTCTCTATTATTTTTCTTTATTTTGTTGTTTGAGGAAGAAAGTTAGCTTCCAAGACTTTTATGATCTTTTGACCAAAGTTTAGGCATGAATTATTGCACAATTATTATTATTTTATTAGTTGGACTAGTGGTTATGCTCCTTGCCTCTCGTCCCGAGGGTCGCAGGTTCAAACCCGGCCAGGGTCGATGGATTTTTTAGGATGGAAAAATCCAAGGAGCAAGTCCTCCGGGAGGGACTTTAAGCTGTGTGTTCCGAGTCTGAAGATTTTCAGGCTTGTAAAAGATCCTTAAGCCTGAATGGAAAGGTCTCTAAGCAAAATTACCAAAATTTTCCCGTCCTAGTACTACCTTGGTTTCCTAGTTGTCAGTATGAGGCAGGACGCTGACCACAGACCACTCAAATGACATCTATACGAAAACAAGTGTAACTAAACTAAATTAATATGGTTCAAATTCTTCCCTGTAGGGGGAGAGCGCCTAAATCTCTGTTAAGGGGGAAACATGGGCTTACAAGAAGATATTTTGTAAACAGATGACTGTGTAAATAACAAAATTATATAATAAAAAAAACAGATTCCACCTGAGATTAAACACAAGATGTCCTGGTTGCTGTTTTTTTTAACTTCAATGCTAGGTTATGAGCTATGGAAAGAATATAGTGACAATAACTGCTATTGTGTTCAAATCTTGCAATCACAGCAAATTGCTAAGTGGGAGGAGGGGGGAAATGTTACTTTGTGAAAAAGGGAAAGGAAATTTAGTGTTTTCATCAACAGTACTTGACCCTTTCTTTTTATGGGTAAGTGCTTATGCTCCATTTAACATCATGTAAAGGCCTCCATTTCCAAATATTTGGAAGCAAGAAGAAGAAATTGTCAAATTCGGAACAATATATAATTAAGCTTGTATGTAAATGTTATAATTATTAAACATGTTATATGAACTGACCTCTGCACTCCTTTCTGGCCTTGGATCTGCTTCCCACAATGTGAGTGAATTAGGAATGTCTATTGAGTATGTGGAGTCGCATTTTGGAATTTCTCCCTCGGCTACGTCTGGTACTGGGCAACCTTCATCTAAGCTGTTAGCACTCTGTAAAAAAAGAATATGATGAAGATCATAAACAGAGAGTTTGTTTATTTAACTTTCACAGGAAAAGAACACTATGAGGTTTAATTTAAGAATTAAATTAATGTTTTTATTACCTCACCTCATATTCTTTTTCTTCTAGACTGCAGTTTCGGAGCTTATCTCCATCATCAGTAGAGAGTTTGTTATCTTGAAATTAATGTTGGGAAGTTTTAAGAGACTTTTTACAAACTAACACAATTAACTACTTATGATACCAAGTTGCATACGAAGAGGAAAAAGATTTTAGTCAAAAAATTATAAAATTTAACAGAGTAACCAGGAATTATAAATAATATTTTCAAGCCAAACACACACGAACTAGAATTTATAAAACACTGGCCAGACCCATATTATGTTATGGCAGTGAGGCCTGGGCAATTCACAGTGTAGATGAATAAAGACTAACTGCGGCAGAAATGAAATTTATGGACGTACTGCAGGTTACTCAAGAACAGACCATAAAAGGAATTCTGAGATTCTCAAAGAATTACAAACAGAATCAATCATGTAATATATGAAAAAATACAGAAACAACTGGAAATCTCACATAAGAAGAATGAGCAGAACAAGAATACCATGTCAAATCTTAAATTACCAGCCACCAGGCAAGAGGTCATTGGGCAGACCCTTCAAATGTTGGATTGAGACCATAACACACCGCTAGGTCTATCACATGAAAGGAAGAAGAAGAAGTTTTAAGAGAGTTTGTTATTGATACATGCCAATCTTAATATTTATTTTAATAATAATATATAATTTCACCAGAAGTCCCGGCCATGCTTTGCTGTGGCTAAGGTATACGTTATAAATTTTAATTAAGTTGCTGTCTTTCAGCCAGATTACTTAAAACTAATACTTACACACGAAATGAATAATATTGAAAATAAAATAAACACTGAACACACTTAAATTATGAAATAATCAATATTTGTAATTCAATTGAAATTCGCGGTTGCAACAAAAAGCACAGCCATCTGGATCTCTCTTTGTTAAATAATAAACCAATTACCTTACCAAATTACCTTACACTGCCATCTGTTAGAATCATATGAAACTCACAGAAAATTACACCACCATCCGTTAGAATCGTATGGAACTAACAGATAATTATAACTCTTTGTTAAATAATAAACAAATAATTTGCAATAAAAAAATAATGCGACTATAAATTTAGTTATAAACTACTAAAAGTTTCAAGTTGGATCAAACTGCACACAGTATGCAAAATTTTATTAAAATTGGTTCAGTAGTTTAAGATTCCATCGCGGACAAACAACGTGACACAAAATTTTTATATATTAAGATGTAATAAATATGGGAATTTTTAACATTATGAGGTTTTATTAATAAGAATTAAATAAATCGTGAATTCTTCTTACCTCATACTTCTATGTTTTTTTAAACATAGAAGTGTGTTTAAAAAAACATAGAAGTATGAGGTAAGAAGAATTCACGATTCATTTAATTCTTAATAATATACAAAATAATTGTATTTCCTTCTTATTGTTGCAAGACTCTGCATGCAAAAAGAATTGACTATTCAGTTAGCTTATCTAATGAATTAGAAGTAATACTGTAAAAATTTCCTTAATATTTAAAGAAAGTGACACTATGAGGTTTATTTTAATTAGTAGAAAGTTAGAATTTTAACAACTCACCTCATAATTGTAGATTACTTGAAGACTATAGTTTTGATACGCTATGTATCATTATTATTAGTTAGAAGGAAGTGATAATATGTAATGTATTGAAACTAACGTCTTCAAGAAATCTACAATTATGAGGTGAGTTGTTAAAATTCTAACTTTCTACTAATTAACCCTCTGCATGCCACTGGTAAAACCTCTTGTGTCAGAGATTTAAATCGTGCCAGCCGATGTGATCGGCTTTGCAAGTAGTTTACGTACATTGTCTGGCAGGCAATGGACAGGAGCATCAGAACCGATCTAATCGGCTCATGACACCTAAAGGGTTAATGCAAAGATTGTTATTACAGGTAAGGATGAATTGGTTGAGCTCTAGTTCAATATTTGTTATTCAACATTTTAACACTGAATTAAGATAACAGCAAATAAAGTAATTTTTACATACCTCAGACTGAGAATTAGATTTGAAGGGTCCAACTTTAAGACTGTTCAATTTTGCCAGGACTTTCTTTGGTGTATGAGATGGGCTCTCATTGGGAGTTGTTCCTTTACCTTTATCACCGTCTCGTCTGAATATAAATAAATAACAATCAATACATGACTCCACATTTGAAAAAAAATTTCCTTCCATAATTTTTTTCTATTTCTACAGGTTTCTATATTTTGAATTTTTATACGATCACTATGTGGTTTAATTTAATCTTAACCTTTACACTGCTACGAATGGGTATATGCGTTGGCAAAGAAAATGCTTGCCGTGCTATGGGCGTGTATATCCATTCTCAACTTCAAATGCCTGCTAGTTATATAATATGTATTGCATTGCTTTCAAACTAAGCAGGCATATACTGCCATCTCTTAGGAACCTAAATAAACTTTTTCCATATTTCTCCCTGCATTGAGCCTGGAGGGTTTTAAAGGCTGGAAATATCTCAGCAGTGAAAAGGTTAACTGATTCTTATCTTAAGGTTTCTATAGATTAATAAAGAGAGAGAAATATTAATATTGAGTGGAGAAATATGATTATTGTTATACATGAGATAAAAAATGTGATAAAAGTCAAAAGATTTTACATTTTTTGTAAAGAACCTTTACGGGCTAAATAGAGAATGTACAGAGAAAATATACTGTTCAATTCTTCCAAACATTTACATTTTTTAAATATTTTAATGATTGATAATTATTTATTTGAACTATTTCAGGCCATATTGAAGAATGCCATATTTTAACATTACGCCATATTCTTGACATCCTTTCCAAACTAATTGCAAATTTAACTATCTTTAATAAGTTATAGACTATTGGTGATTTACTACATCTAAATCAAAAATACAATTGTATTGTATAAATATATACTCATAATACAAACAACAATTAGAAATGTCTTTTAATTCCCTTCATTAGTATTTGGTCCCTACGTCATATATTTATGGCACAGAGAAGAACCTCAAGCCTGAAAAAAAAGGACTCTGGGCAAAATTTATCAGGCCTTTCATGCATAGATTTTAATTGTAATGCTAATGACCTTAACTGTTAAAGTGTGTTATTAAATAAAATACTAATTAGAAACTTTCTGGGCAAAAAAAAAATCATAATATTCTTCCTTCAAAGTACTCTTTGTTAGTTAAGTGAAAACGTACAAAATCATGATATCTTACTTTTTAAAGTATATATATATATATTACTACAAGAAAGATAATTTACTAACTACAGTTTACATACATGAACAGGCATTTTTAGGTGTTTGTGATAGAAGTGAAATAAATGCTGTATACAAATAATACTATTTTCAATTATTCTCTAGACTGTCAATGAGGAAAATACTTAAATTTTATTAACTTAATAGTATATAAAATACAGTGCCGGCTGTGCAATACATCAGTGATTTTTAAAAAAAAATCTAATTTCAAAATTCAAGTTTTTTAAAGTTTTTCTACTACATGGAATTCCCAAACATTAATGATACAACTATGAAATGTTTGAAGATTGATAAATGTACATTTGAGAAAGTAGAGGAATATAAATATCTGGGATCATTAATAACACAAGATAATAGAATAAATACTGAAATTATTCATAGACCATTACTGGGAAATAGATATCATGGAATAAAAAAAATTAATAAGTAGTCGATATCTTAGCCTTCAAACTAAATCCAAAATGTACAAAACTCTCCTGAGGTCTGATTATCTTCTATGGAAGTGAAACTTCACCATTAACTAAAGGTGATGAAAATAAATTAAAGGTATTTGAAAGAAAGAATCTAAGGAAATTACATGGACTAATAAATGAAAATAGTGCAGTAGATATAATTATGAATTATATAACTTATATGATGATATTGACATAGTTAGAATAATAAAATCTTCAAGGTTGAGATGGCTGTGCCATTTACATCAAATGGAAGAAACAGACATTGCTCCTAGATTGACATTCTCTAAAATAGAGGGAAAAAGAAAAGTTGGCAGACCTCTTACCAGATGGCTAGACAGCATGGAACAGGATTTGAAGGTTATGGTAGTCAAGGGATGGAGAAGAAGACAGAAGATAGAAATGGATGGAGGCTCATAGTTGGGGCGGTCAAGGCCTGCAATGGGCTATAGCACCAAACATGATGATGATGATGATGATTATGCTCCAATATCTTTCATTGTGCATAAAAAATAATTTAAAAAATAATTAGACTGGCTCTTTGATGTAATAGCATGTTTGATTAAAACAACCTACAGGTCTCACATTCGATTTCCGGCTAAAATATATAAAATGTTTTTTCAGTACAGTATCTGGAATAGTTTCAGAGTAACTACTCTATAGAGAAGTATCAAAATTCAGTTAAGTAAACTGAACCTAAGACTGAGTGACTCTATCTATTAACCATGTAACTCCCTGCACTCTCTTGTGCTAGCCAGTGACAGCTATTACTTCAGTTGGCATTAGCACTTTGGAAGTGTTGGGCCACTTGCTAAGTGTTCTTTCCAGTTTGTTCTGTATTTCACTATTGTTGTGTTTAATTCCTCTACCTTTAGTTGCTGTCTTATTTCTGTGTTGTGTTTTTTTGTCTGTTCTTTAATATCCTGCTATTGGTCTGAGGAATTTCATTTCAGCAGCTTGTATTCTGGCAGATTGTTGTGTTGTCACTGTCCATGTTTTGGTTCCATAAGTAATAATAGGAACTTCCATTGTCTTGTATAATTTCATTATAGAGTCTTTTCTGGCTTAATTTTTCAAAGTTGTTTTAGTGTTCCTATTAAATAATTAAACTTATTTAGTTTGTTATTTATATCTGTGTCCCGTGCCGTAGCCGAGCGGAAGGTAGGAAGCCTTGGCGCAGAGCTACAGGACTTGCGCTGGTTCGAGTCTCCATGGGGGAAGAAATTTTCTCATGGTATTTCGGCCAGTATGGGACCAGTGCCCATCCAGCATCGTGAGGCAATTGGGTAGCTACAATAAGTAGCGGCTCCAGGTTGAGGAACCAGCTCTAACGGCTGGGGGACTCGACAGGCTAACCACATGTCACCTCTACACTGGCTGTTGATCATCTACCTCTGTGATTGACACATGTGGATGTGAAGGGTCAGCAGCCAGCTGGTAAAAGGGCAACCGCTGAAAAGTGGAAAGACCCTCAATCAATCGGAAAATTTATATCTGTTACCGATGTAAATGATATTTCGCAACCTAGGAAGTTATATTTTGTCAATTGTTCTATTGGTTTATTTTCTAATATTATCTTTGTCCGAACTGGTTGATCACTCTTGAAAGCCACTGTTTTTTTTATTTTTCTCATGATATTTCCATATTATATTTTTTTTTATATTTTGTTTAGTTTATATAGCATTGTTTGTAATTTGTCTTCTGATTTTGCTATTAAAATCTGGTCATCTGCAAAAGCTAATGTTTTTATTATTAGATTTCCTAAGTTAATACCCCCAGTTGTCTTCAATTTTATAATAAAATAAAATAAAAAGTAAAAGTAGTTGATTATCCCATTAATATGCCAGGAAGGTCCATGGAGACATGATATTTTAGACATGAGGGGATGAAATAGAGGGTTACCCCAAACGTTCCAGCTGACTATATCCTCAAGGAAGTTCATGATACTCTTTCTGAAGAAGGCTTAGTTGGATTTGGATTAATCTGGACATGAATGAATGAATGAAGAAAAATTTTCTCCCTTTCACAGTCCAGGATTAAATCTTGGTTATCTAATAAAAAGTGTTGTCTGTATTATTCGTACCTCATATCATTGTTTCTGTTAGACATATGTTGCAAAGCTTATTAGCCTCGTCTTCAGACTCATAATGGCAGTTGAAAATTAAAGGGATTGACCTTTTGAAAACTGCAGTTTCTGTGTTTAAGAAAACATAAACTATGAGGTAAGACGTAAAAATGACTAATTAATTCATGAATTAAGAACCTCATAATGCTTTATTCCATATTTAACTTTGAGTTGCAGACTCGTTTTTCTCAAGGGGAGATAACTTAGTGAAAAACCAGCCTGTAACTATTGAAGATGAGGCTAACAAGCTTCGAAACATATGTCAATGAAACAAAGATATGAGGAGAGAATAATACAGACAACACTTTTTATTAAATAAAACCTCATAATGTTACTTCCTTTTGTATTTTCTTGGTTGTCTAGTCCATAATCAGACATTTTGCAGCCTAAGCTACTGTCCCATCTGCAATATCAAATGTCAAATTTGGCCAATTTTTGTGAAATAGAAAAAGCTATAATATTTTGTTTAATTACACAATATATTTGAATTGTAATTGTGTTATTATATACACATAATAATCCTGGACAATGGCTAAGTGATCTATGGCATCCTGCCTTGGTGCAGAGCTTGGGAAGCAATATCCTTTGAGACACCCATGACGGAAGTTGTTTTCTTATGGAATTTCAGCTAGTGTGGGACCAATGCCCACCTAGGAAGTTGAGGAATTTGAGTAGCTATAATAAATAGCAGTTCCAGATTGAGAAACCGGCTACAACAGAAGGGAATCCAAATGCTGACCACATGTTTATCCCTGTATTAGCTGAATGATCATCCACCTCTGTAAAAGTCACATGTGGATGTGAAGACATCAATCAGCTAGTAGGTGATGGCATTCTAATCCTGTCATGCCATAGAGTTTCTAATGAATCCCCAGTTAGTTCAGGCAGGACCTGCTATTCAACTGAAAATATACCCTTGAAACTAATGGTTAAATAATTAATTTTAAAATTTATATCAAAGAAATTCAAATATTTCCAAGACCTATAATTAGCTATAGCAGTGGTTTGGTTACTGAATAAGATGCAAGAAAATAAATTTAAATTATTTGAAAGGAAATTCTTAAGGAGAATTTATGGATTGGTATGTGAAAATGACATTTGGTGTAACAGATATAATGATGAACTATACAGACTGTATGATGACACTGATTTAGTCAAGGTGATTGAAGCCTGAAGAATAACAACAGCCAGCAATCAAAAACTAGTAACTCCATAAATGAAAAAAAATTCAGGAGGAAGAAGAATTCCAGTCTGAGCATTAATTTTTGTTTCTAAAAAAAAAACTAAGTCCAATTCTGGAACATGTTAATTAAAAAAAAATAACATAAAAATAAGAAGAAGAAACCTTATAACTGGTTGTAAATGGTTTATTTGCAAGTCCAAATCTATTATACTTTTTAATTGCTTTCTGAAAAGTGTTATGCCAGAGATGAGAGTTCTTGGGTCTGAGATTGGAGCAGATGAAACCTTTCTATTCCTCCCTGCTAGAGATGTGAGTTTTTGGGCCTGAGTTTAAAGCTGAGGAAATGCATGGTTTTTTTAAACGTTAACAGATGTCAGCAAAATCATCTTGGAGTTACAAGACTTTAACAGCAGGCAGATAATGCCTTTGCTTATCGAATAATGCAAAAATCCAGATTTTACTCTTGTATGGAGTTATGAGGTTTTGATTGCTGGCCAAAGATAAGATAGCTAGGTTTCCATTTCAGAGAAAAACATCAGAACTATTCCATGGCATGGTAGACATCTACCTGCTGGCCTCATATCTACATGTGTTAATCGCAGAAAGGACGATCATCAAGCCAGGATAGATGCAAGATGTGGTCATCATGTCACTACTTGTTGTAATTGCACAAATTCCTCATGATAATGGATAGGCACTGGACCCATACTTGCCAATATTTGATAAAATTTCTTATCAATGGGGACACAAACCATCACAAGTCCAATAGCTATGTGCCCAAGGCATGATGCTTTAAACCGCTCGGCTACAGAGCAGAACAAATGAAATCAGATCCATGCCATAAAGCAATTTTAAATAAAATTGATGGCAAATGTAAAGATGGAAGACCTCCCATCAAATGGATGAATAATATGGAACAACACCTTAGAGTAATGGGAGTGAATGAATGGAGATGATGATGATATCAATGAAATGTTTCCTATATGATAAATTATAAATAAACAGGTCTGAAATTTGTAAAGTTCCTGTGGGCACACAACATGATTATGGAATAAACAATCAATCTTTTCTGGGGGAGAAAAAAAAACAGAAATATTATCCAATGATTCCAAAGCAGCTTTAAAATCTCCTCTCCAGATAAAATTATTTTCTACTCTAAAAACACAAATTTGTAAACATGTTTTAATTATAAATGCTTAGAAAGACTGTCCAGGCACACAATTAGCCAAACAACATCAAAATGCACATAACTAATTACAACGTACATAAGAGAAAAATTTGCGTCTAGATCGTAACTCGCCTCGGTAGCTCAGTTGGTAGAGCACTTGGCCCGGAAAGCCAAGGGTCCCGGGTTCGAGTCCCGGTCTAGGCGAAAATTTTTCTCTTCAAATATAATTTATCCTTCTATGAGAAGTGTTAAATTAATAATAAAATCGTCAATATAAGCCCTACTGGCTATAAAGTAGTGTTAAATTCCCAATAAATGTCTTCCTAACTAAGAAGCCGCCATTTGCAAAGATAGAAGCTATGGTTTCAAGCATTTGGCGCGAGGGAATTACAACGTACATAAGAGAAAAATTTGCGTCTAGATCGTAACTCGCCTCGGTAGCTCAGTTGGTAGAGCACTTGGCCCGGAAAGCCAAGGGTCCCGGGTTCGAGTCCCGGTCTAGGCGAAAATTTTTCTCTTCAAATATAATGCACATAACTGTTCAATTATTTTTTCTATCTATCAAGTCACTAGTAAATGAACAGCTGATAAAAAAATAAATCTTGCTACTTAACTAACAGGTGCTACAAAGTGGTATCTATATTTCTAAATGGTTGGTTGATTATAAATGATCTGCAGTTATTTAGGGATGGGTTATACAGGATAAATAGAGATGAAACTTATTATGGGAGATATCATTATGAGGTTTTCTAGTTAATAAATAAACTGAATCGCAATTATCTCACCTCATACTCTCCGTGTTCTTCAAAGCACAGTATCAGTTTCAGGAACAGTTGCTCCTATCTTCCCATCTTAAAAGATGGCTGAAGATAGCAACAATTATTCCTGAAACCAATACTCTGCTTTGAAAAACACGGAGTGTATGAGGAGAGATAATTAAGATTCATTTTATTTATTACATAGAGATGGCTTATACTTTAAACGTCCACCGCTGTGGTCTCGAGGTAGCGTGCTGCCTTGTCACGCAGCGGGCCCAGGTTCGATCCCAGTCGGGGCAGTTTTTCTGGGTGAGGTTTTTATCGGGGTTTTTCCTCACCTGTAAGACAAATATCAGGAAAATTTTAAGGCCCAAACGGTCCCCGAAATCATAGCCATCATCATCATCATCCTTATCATTATCACCATCATCCTTCACTGGTGTGGAAAGCAACGGGAAGCTACCACACCTATAATTCCCTAGTAAAGCTGCAAGCATACCATGAAAATGCTATGATTGCAGTGAAGGACCTGCCTTCGAGCAGAATTACTATGGATGGATACTTTAAACAGAAGGAGAGTAGCGAAAGTGAAGTACGTGATATGATATTGAAGTTAAAAAGTACAATTCCGTTATTCTTTCATATATTTAGTCAATTGTTCACCATAACCATTTCCGTAGGATATGTGAATAAATTTCTTAACATTGTGGACTGATATTTCTTCCAGTGTGTTTATAAAAGAAGAAGAATTGGCATGTTCCACCCACCCCTACACCACTCTCATCTAAGAGAGATCCATCTGTATAGATTTGTGTCCAGTTTTCATAAGGGTAATTTGTGTGTATAGTTTCTATTGCCAAAACCTTTGCCTCATCAGGGGATATGATTTTTTTTTTCAAATAAGAAAAAGACTAAATTAATTAAACAAATAGAAAACCCTAAAGAGCTCACAGTTTGGGAAAACCTATATTCAAAAAGACGAAAAGGAGAAATTATATTTGAAAAGAAAAATATATGCCTAGACTGGGGTTTGAACCCAGGACCTTTGACTTTCTATGTCAATGCTCTTCCATCTGAGCCACCTAGGCCTTCAATCTAAATGCGTAAGAGAAAAATACGTGTTTAGATTGGAGGCCTATGTGGCTCAGATGGTAGAGCATTGACATAGAAAGTCAAAGGTCCTGGGTTCAAACCCCAGTCTAGGCGTATATTTTTCTTTTCAAATATAATTTCTCCATCATTAAGATGTTTAAAAATGAATAATATTAACATCGAAAAGGAGAAATTAATGAATTTTGAAATTCCCGGAGAAAATGATTTGATTTTGGGTTCTTCAGTCTAGCAAGCAGCAGGTAGCTCTTCAACAAGACATTAATGGTCATGAAAGTATTGAGGATGGAACCTAATTAGGTCCTGAAACTGGTCTAATAAGGATATGAGGTGAGGTGGTACAATTTTTCTTAAAGATATAAATAAATTAGTATTTAATTTCACCATAAAGAGTTAACACAATAGCCAGAGGACATGAATTTGGGATTATTGTACAGATCATTTATAATCCCCAAACAATAATAAGCAACACAAGCACACCAGAAAGTAAGTTGTGCTCTGTCCCGAGTGAGTTACATAAGCAGCATGTCACTACATAGTTGTGCAGCCACAGAACAAAGTTTGACCTGCACCTGAATTTGTGAGCATTCTCACGCACATACTCATCATAGGAGGTAATGTCGGTGCATTTGATGAACTCCGTCCACTTGCCATACAGGAAATTAACTTTCTTCTTCCTGCAAAAAGTAAAAACATATCTAAATTATTGTAAATCAATGGTAAAGAGAAAAAAATTTTGCCTGAAACAGGAATTGAACCCCAAAACTTTAGCTTTCTGTGCTAACACTCTGTACACTGAGCTAATTCAGGCTTCATTCCCATCCAAGCAGAAATTCTTCCTTTACCTTACTCTACTGGTCCCACATTCCATTGCAATGAATCATCATTCACAAATACACAATGAATGGCTTCTACCTGAAGAAGACATGAAGGGACTCCATACAGCTATAGCATTTTTTATTAAATTAATAACATTTTTCTCTTTGCAATTGATTTACAATAATTTAATTGTGTTCATTAATTTATTTATTTCTATCATAGTAATAGCTTTAGCTTCTTAATATTAATTTAATAAAAACATATCTTTTAGGTAAAATTTTAATCACTCACCTCACATTTTTCTTCTTTTTTTTTAACTTTACACTTCAGTTCCATTTTCAGTATTTTTGTGACCATTGTTCTGTCGTCTTGAAGAGCTGCCTTTTGCTCCCTCTGTTGGTAGACGGAAAAACCTCAAAATCAGGTCGTTTTCCCCGGGAGTTACAAAGTTCATTAATTTCTCCTTTTCGTTTTTTTTTAATGTATTTTTTTCCCCAAACAGTGAGTTCTTTTGATTTTTCTATTTGTTTTAATAATTTTGCTTTTTTTTGCCACTGCATGGTCCGAAAAGCATCTTATCAAAAAGAGAAAAACCAAAAGAACTCATTGTTTGGGGAAAAATTTACATAAAAAAACGAAAAGGAGAAATTAATGAACATTGAAATTCCTGGGGAAAATGACCTGATTTCAAGGTTCTTCCATCTACCAACAGAGGGAGTGAAAGGTGGCTCTTCAAGACAACAGAACAACGGTCAAGAAAATACTGAAGATGGAACTGAAGTGTAAATTTCCAAAACTAGTTAAAAAATAAGAAGAAAAATGTGAAGTGAGTGATAAAATTTTACCTAAATGAATATACCTCATAGTGTGAATCCCTAAAACAAGTAATAATAAAAATATACCTTTCTTAGTATTTTAAAGGAAGTGACACCATGAGGTTCATTTTAATAAATGAGGAGTTAGTTTTTACGCTCAACATTGTAGATTTTTTGAAGACTATAGTTTCAATAATCGGCCATGGTGGACTAGTGGTTATGCTCCTTGCCTCTGGTCCCAAGGGTCGCAGGTTCAAACCCAGCCAGGGTCGATGGATTTTTTTAGGATGGAAAAATCCAAGGAGCAAGTCCTCCGGGAAGGACTTTAAGCTGTGGGTCCCGAGTCTGAAGGTTTTCAGGCTCGTAAAAGATCCTTTAAGCCTGAATGAAAAGGCCTCTAAGCAAAATTTACTGAATTTTCCCGTCCTAGTACTACCTTGGTTTCCTAGATGTCAGTATGAGGCGGAACGCTGACCACGGACCACTCAAATGACATCTATACAAAAACAAGTGTAACTAAATTAGTATGGTTCAAATTCTTCCCTGTAGGGGAAGAGCGCCTAAATCTCTGTTAAGGGAAATATGGGCTTACAAGATACAAGAAGACAGTTTCAATATGCTACATATCATTTTAAATTCCAACTAACTGTTGAATTGGAGGTTGGTGACCCTGTAGGTTGTTTCCTGCTCCCTCTGTTTGCTGACTGATGAACTTCCAAATTAAATCTTTTTCCCCAGGAATTTCAAAATTTGTGATTTTCCTTTTATTTTTGTGGATGTGAATTATGTTTCACAAAAATAAAAGGAAAATCATTAATTTTGAAATTTCTGGAGAAACAGATTTAATTTGGAAGTTCATCAGCCAGCAAACAGAAGGAACAGGAAACAATCTACAGGATCACCAACCTCCAATTCAACAGTTAGTTGGAATTGAAAATAATACGTAGTATATCAAAACTATAGTATTCAAGAAATCTACAATTGAATAGTTACCCAAAAAACAGATCTAACCCACAAAAATTTGAAAGTTGAGTTTTCAGTAGATTAGTAATGTATCCAGAGAATTTAATATAATAAATTTGGGAATTTTTAACATTATGAGGTTTTATTAATAAGAATCAAATGAATCATGAATTCTTCTTACCTCATACTTCTATGTTTTTTTTAACACAGCACTGCAGAATCAGCGAACAATGTTCACCATTGTCAGCTGTTTTCATGACTGTCATTTTTTTCTTTTCCCAGTAATTATCCAAATGTAATTATACACCATATGACAGTTTAGAAAATTACCGATTGAGGGTCTTTCCACTTTTCAGCGGTTGCCCTTTTACCAGCCGGCTGCTGGCTCTTCACATCCACATGTGTCAATCACAGAGGTAGATGATCAACAGCCAGTGTAGGGGTGACATGTGGTTAGCATGTCGAGTCCCCCAGCCGTTATAGCTGGTTCCTCAACCTGGAGCCGCTACTTATTGTAGCTACCCAATTGCCTCACGATGCTGGGTGGGCACCGGTCCCATACTGGCCGAAATACCATGAGAAAATTTCTTCCCCCATGGAGACTCGAACCAGCGCAAGTCCCGTAGCTCTGCGCCAAGGCTTCCTACCTTAACCGCTCGGCTACGGCGCGGGACAGTTTAGAAAATTACTCCTTCAAAAGAACACCAGATGGAATTTGGATAATTACCAGCAAAAGAAAAAATTGACAGTCGTGAAAACAGCTGACGATGGTGAAGATTGTTCGCCGATACTGTGGTGCTGTGTTTAAAAAAACATAGAAGTATGAGGTAAGAAGAATTCACAATTCATTTGATTCTTATCCAGAGAATATCAAGGCATGGCACATGTAAAACTAATCCTGCTCTCTTCCAGATCTGTTTTATTTATTTTTAAATGTTGGCATTCAAGCGAATAGTGTTCTATATGTAACAAAACAACTATTCAATTATGAGGTGAGTTGTAAAAACTGTCTACTCATTTATTAAAAACATATCACTTACCAACTGCTAATCATACAATTTTTATGAAATTTAGATTCTGTTTCAGAAAATTTCAACCTACAAATCTATATAAAGATTTATTACACAGGATACCTCAAACTTTTTGGGTAAAAAATTATACAGATGTTAGAGCATGCCATAGCATAGTGAGGTAATCCTTAAATTGGTAAAACTCAATTTCTTGTGCCAATTTATTTAAATGTGTTGCACTGCATTGAAACAATATTATAATGATATTGTGAAAAGAAAAATTAATGTCTGAACCAGGAATCGAACCATGGACCTCTAGTTCTCCAGACTAGTGTGCAGCCCACTACACCATTCTAGACCTGGCACAAACATTAACAATTCTTTCCACATATACAAATCTATAATTCTCGTTTCGTCTGCTGTCAGGTAGATGTCACTATCATCGCCAATGGCCAACTTCGTTTAGAAGTATCTACATTTGATAATTTTACACCACACTTTTATAAGCAGTAAACAATGTTATTTAACATTTTCCAATACTGTTATTTTAACACAGTCTGGAGAACTAGAGGTCCACAGTTCGATTCCTAGTTCAGACAATTTTTCTTTTCACAATATCATTATCTTCTTCTTCTTCCTTCCAAGTATTAGGCCAAGACCTGTTACGATCCTATAGAAAATTTTTCCTCCAGCGTTTCATAGGATGGCCCAGTGATCTTCGTCCTCTTGGTATATAATTATAAACAGCTTTGGGGATGCGATTTCGAATATCTTACCAATATCATTATAATATTATAATATGATCCATTATTGGAACTGTGTTAAAATAACAGTATTGGAAAATGTTAAATGCATTGAGACAAATCATGCATAACTGTAAATTATTGTGGTCGGCAAATTTTGCCCACAGGTACCTTTTTATTCAGGCTTTTGGTTCTTTTATGAGCCTGAGAATATTCAGACTTGGGACCCACGGCTTAAAGTCCCTCCTGGGAGACTTGTTCCTTGGATTTTTCCATCCTAAAAATACCATTGAATGGGACCGATGGCTGGGTTCACACCCATGTCCCCCCTCAGAATTAAAGGTGGATAGAGGAAACATTAGCCAATAGGCACAATTGCGGCCGACTACTCCCCTAATCTAAATTGTTTTAAATATGAAAATTCATCAATTAAATTTAACGTTACTGTTTGACTAAAATAAATCCCTCTAACACTGTGAAGATCTTGGGAAAACCCCGCCCAGAGCAGGTATTGAAAGTAAGAATTTGCCCGAATACACTGTAAAATGACAAATATAAATACATCAGTATCAAGGTATCAAAACCTATAGTTGTAGGGTACAGTAAAATTTCATTAATCAGGGAAACAACTGGGGCTCAGAGTTGTCCAAATTAAAAAAATATTAGATTAACAGGAAAAAGAAAAACAAGGCAATATTAATCCTTTTTCGATAATTGATTTTGAAGAAACTATTTAATTATCATATCCGAATTTTCACTCACTATGGCTATGTTAATACATTTCAAACATAGATCAATCAATTATTTTTTTATTGTTCAACAAAATCAATTATATATTTCCAAATGTTTCTCAGGTTCATTTAGTTTTGCAAAATAACAAGCAGAAACAGACCATAATGCTAAGGTACTATCAATGGGCCTCTGGTGCAGAATTCCAATGCCAGATAAAAAAGAAGAGTGACAGAGGGATGAAGCAATAGACAAGCGGGGGCATTTTCAATATTTAGTTGAAAATCTTTTCATCTGCATAGTCTAATCAAGAAAAACAAAAATGAACCAGGCGTATCAATACAATAATTTATTCAAGAATTATCATTATAAAAAATTTTATTTTGAATGCACATCCAAATTAAGTGACATCTGGATTAATGGGGTGTGGTAGATTAATGAGATTTTACTGAACTTTCACAGGAATAAAATCACTATGAGGTTTAATTTAAGAATTAAATTAATATGTTTGATACCTCACCTCATATCCTTTATTCTTCTAGACTGCAGTTTCGAAGCTATATCTCCATCATAGCCTCTCGTCGACCGGTGTCATTTTCATAAATGTTATGTTAAGAATAAAGGATATGAGATGAGGTATTAAAAATATTAATTTAATTCTTAGATTTTACTGAATCTAAATATAAGATACAAGTTTCAAAAGTCTAGTTCACAAAAATAGCAAAATTATGAATTCATATCACTAAATGCAGAATTTAAAACTCTATCCAATGGTTGATGGATAATGTTCCAAAAAAAATGTTATCGCTTAGAAAACGAATGTCAAAATATTGGGCCATTTTCTGTGGCGGTTCTTGGAATCAGATAATGGTAGTAGAACTCAGAAACAAAATGTAACCTATTACAATAATTATGATTAGTGTTCTACATTTTCACACCGCTGGGATCCCAAGATCGAATCTCAGTCACTCCATGTCCATTTCGTGGTAGATGAAACGGAGCTTGGGTAGGTTTTTCTCGTTTTCTCCCGTATTTCCCTGCCACAATTTCATTCCACCATTTCTCCATTCTCATCTCATCCATTTCATTTCATTCATCTACTTCTGTGATGGTGCATCAGAGACATGGTCGGCTGGCACCCTTGTTATTCACAGACCTTTATACAGTATATAGTGATTTATCTCATCTCATTCCTCGACCCGACCCTGAGTTGGACATGAGTTGAGGATTTTTTTTTATTCTACATTTTCAAAATATACCTGTTCTGCTTTGTTGTTCATTGTAAAAACAATTCTCCTTCAGTACTTTCTGTCCAATTGTTGAACTATATCCCTAGTGTCCAAGAATGCAAGATCAAAACTACTTTGGATATGTTGTTTTGAAGTTTCATGCTTTTTATTTTTTCTGGCAGAGATGATTTAAATGTTTCACTCTAGAGGTATCCACACATTTTTTTCTAATAAAGAAAATGCAAGGGAAACGTCGAGTGCATTTGTAACCTCAGAACCACACAGCTAGTTATGCTTTTTCAAACTGGTATACATCTCATCTGAAAATATGTGTGAATTGTCGTGTTTGTGCATTGAAGTGTGTTTTACTCATATATTCAGAACTAGCATGGGTCTTCCTGGGGTTTTTATTATTTCCAATTTCTCTTCAATGGAAAGTAACGAGAACAGCTTAATTGTATAGCATTACTATATTCATTATTTTAAATTCCTAGAGAAAGCAGTAATACACTCCACTCACATCTCAATAATCCCAAGTTTGTACAGAGACTATAATGCTCATCACTTTTACGAATGGGAAGGGGGACATGCATGCAAGAAGAAGCAATGAAGATTTGTATTATCCACATTGCAGGAGATTTGCAACCCTCGTGCTCTATGATTTAAAAAGAGTCCATTTCACAGTTCACTCTATGTTGAAAATTATAAAGTACCATCTAAATGGCAAAAGATCATTTGGATGACCAAGGAAAAGGTAGTTGGACATTTTTTTGTAGACCGTAACAGTCCTTTCAGGACTACAACATGAAAGAAAAATGTTGATGATAATACTTTGTTAACAAAGAAAAAAATGTATTACTCCATTCTTATAGTATCTGAATTGTTAATATAATCTTACTTTAAAACATTTTGTCTGTTCATTCTTACCTCTTATAGTTGTTTTTGTCGAACATATGTTTCAGGGCTTCTTAGCCCCATTGTCAGCGATTATAAGAGGTAAGAATGAACAGACAAAATGTTTTAATTATTGAACAAACCTCTTAATGTTACTTTCTATTGTATTTTAAAATAATCTTTCTTACCTGTGGTATGATTAACAACTTCCATAGTTCCATACTGTTCCATCCATAATTTACCTACAATAATATTGTGTACACAACAATTTACATTAGTCCAAGTGTATGCCTCACCCCACCTGAAATTAAAACATACCATCATTTTATTTATTAAGTTCCTTTATAAAATGGAATCTAATATTGACATTAAAAATTTGAAATAAAACAAATCAATGTATGTCTTGTTGTAGTAGTGAAGAAATTGTATCAAGATACAAATACAATATTGATATTGATTTTAAAATAACAGTAATAATATTATAAAAACTAATATTGGTCTAAGACAAGGATGTAGTTTATCACAACTCAAAACATATACATAAATGATATTATAAATAAATGGAAAATTTTAAATCTAGGAATTAGAGTCAAAAAAATATATGTAGAAATAAATATTTATTTTTGTTAAAATTTTCACGGCTATCGTTATGTATATTAAAATACCTTTTCAGGATTCTTGGCCGTGTCTTGCAGTGTTGCCTTCTCGACGTTTCATCACCTTCTGTGGGTGACATCTTCAGGAGATTTTGCTTGTGTAGATTTTCATAGTAACTGCTAATTAGTTAAAATTATTTTTAGTCTATTCATCTTACCTCAATATTAATACTAATTTGTTATTGAACATGTTTCGATTATATCATAATCATCATCAGCATCTTGCCCAGACTGGTTGGATTTATGTTGCACACCCTGGATGTCGATGTCAGCTCCATCCTGTTATTTTCTGTCCAGTCTAAGAAAGACACTTCAGAAAAATAAATGGGCGGGTAATCCACGAAGCACATGACGCTGCAGTTACTGCGATTCGTTCATGATCAAAGCACAGTTCAGCGGAAGCGAAAAAATAGATCATGTACTCGATTAATATAGTTACGTACCGTATTTAAAGCTATATATGTTAACTATAGTTGGTCAGAATACAGTATATACCTACATACTTCTTCGGAGGTCGAAGACTAACTAAAAATTTGCATTGTTTGAAACTGAACGATTCTTGAAAATATGTTGAATGTCAGTTCAAATATGGCAGCTGTCGGGTAGTTTATGTTAACTTAACTCGGCTATTTTAATTTAAATGATTGATTTGAATTAATTTGTTTAATATTAACATTTATAATTTAATTAGTTTTCAACATACCATTGTAAATGTTAATACAACCTGCAAAATTAAAAATTAAAACGATTGTTGTGCATTAATTTATCGGCTTGTAACAAACAGCTGACAGAGTTCGTCTGCACTCCTACACGTGCTACGCGGAGTAATACATTCGGAAGTTAAATGTCAAAGTGTGCTTCTTACGTTGGACAGAGAATAACAACTAATTAGCAGTTACTACGAAAATCTACACAAGCTAAATCTCCTGAAGATGTCACCCATAGAAGGTGATGAAACGTTGAGAAGACAATACTGCAAGACACGGCCAAGAATCCCAAAAAGGTATTTTTAGAATAAATATTTTAAATATCTCTGTAAAAATCAAAGCTATAAGAACCCATTTTATAACAGTCGTGGACAAAAATAATAGACAATAGCATGCTACATGTCTAATCCACTAACAACACATTATTCTCTATTAGGTTACTGGAGACCATGGGTTTTTTTATAACAAAATACTGAATAACCTATGAAGATCCCTAATAACCTGTGAAACACCATTGACAGTTGGAAAACCAGAGGGAAAGCACCCAGTAGGTAGGCCAAGAATAACATTAACCATGATCTGAGGTAGGTAGATTATACAGAGGACAATTGGAAAACATTAGCTCAGAATAGGGTTGTATGGAGAGCTTATGTCTGCTCGGCCAATAACCTACAAGTTTGATAGTCCCAGTGAGTTAGTTTAATTAATTATTTAAATTTTTTTGGAAAAACAATAAAGCTGTGGAAAATTCTTGAAAAATAAACAAGAAAGTGTGCTTTAAACACAATATTTGAAAATATGTATTTACACAACATAATTTGAAAATGTGTGTTTGATGTGAAGTAAAATTTGTTGTATTTACTCTAGAACTCATACAGAATAACAAATTCAATTTGGGGGGCCTATTTCTAAGCAAGAAATATATTTTATAAATTTATTATAGGAAATAACATTATGATACTTTAAAAAAGAACACTTTGGAAATATTAAAAATGGTAAAATTGAAAAATCAGCAATTGCAGCTCATACTTTGCTAGAGAATCATAAAATTGAATAATAAGCTAAACTTTTGAAACATTTGACAAAACCCATGGATTTGACAGTTTGAAAAGAGATGTACATTCAGAAGGACAAATGACCAGTTATCCTAAAAACAGATCTAACCCATAAACTGTTACTCACGACTAGACTAACTTCTTCCGCAATTTTGTTACATATAGATCACTATTTGCTTAAATGCCAACTTTTAAAATAAATAAAACAGTCTGGAAGAGAGCAGGGATAGTTTTACATGCACCATGTCGTGATATTCTCTACATAGATTACTAATCCACCGAAAACTCTACTTTCGAATTTTTGTGGGTTAGATCTCTTTTTGGGGCAACTATTCAAATTTGGATCCATGAATTTTGAAATTCCTGGCAAGCAAGATTTGACCTCTAAGTTCATTAAATCAATACCAGATGGTAGCCTTGAAGATAAAGGTGAAGACAAAAATTCAAAAGTTGTAAAGATGGCTGAAGATAGGAAAGAATTTTCCTGAAACTGATCCTGTGCTTTGAAGAACATGGAGTTTATGAGGGAAGAAAGATGTTTATTTATATAACAATCTGTTCCCTAATGAAGATAATGTCAAATCTTGTCATTGTGTACTAAATAAATTTATAAATCATTTATTAATGCAAAAAAGAGCTTAATTATTTAGGTAAACTTTAATCACTCACCTGATATCCTTCTTTAGATTAGTTTCAAAACTTTAAGCAGTTCCATCATCAGTATTTTGATGACCGTTATTCTGTCGTCTTGAAGAGCTGTCTCTTGCTCTCTCTGTTGGTAGACTGAAAAACCTTGAAATTAAATAATTTTCCATGGGAATTTCAAAGTTCATTAATTTCTCTTTTTTTTATGTAGATTTTTCCCCAAACAGTGAGTTCTTTGGGTTTTTCTATTTATTTAAATAATTTAGCCTTCCTTTCGATAAGATTTTTTCTGACCATGCTCTTCAAGACGACAGAACAATGGTGATGGAACTGATTAAAGTTTTCAAACTAGTCTAAAAAAGAAAAAGAATATGAGGTGAGTTATAAAAGTTTACCTAAATGAAGAATGCCTCATACTGAGAATTCCTAAAAGAGCTTAATTACCTTGGAAGTTCAACTGTCACTTGTCCTTTTGGTTGAATTTCTACACTTTTTCCCCAGAATTTGAGCTTAGGATGAATTGACCCATGAAATATGAAGTCCCTACAGTCTGCATGAAATGCTGAAACAGGTGGATGATGGCTCACTTGTTCACATACAACCCTAAAATACAAGATACAAACATATTAATTCCAAATATTAAATACATAATTGCTTTTCATCAAGTAAACACACCAAAACAATTACAATTATATTCAGGAAATATTTAAAATAGCATAAAATTCCATAAAGACATACCTATAACCATCTCTTTCTAATTCGTAAGTTTCTCCTAGAAGTGGGTTGAATGGTTTTCCTAATCGTTCCCAGTTGAAGCTAATGCACTAACTGCAAACGCAGCAACAAACTGAAAAATACATTTTACAGTTTATTATAACATTCCACAAACTAACAAAATTATTTCAGCTATACAGGGTAGAAGTAATATAAGTGCACTTGTTTTAAGTATGTATTTCTTAGGTGGAATACAAGAAAACGTTTCAACAATATTTTGGTGTCAAATAATACTTTTCTTTAAAAACAATGTTTCTCCCTAAACTTTAAATGCCACCTAACTAGATAAATATTTGCCATACAGATCTAATATTTACTTAAAAGGGAGCTGTCAACCATTGCATGCCGAAACTTACCTTGAAATTTCTTCCAGAGAAGCGTTGTGATGTACATAGGCCATATCCAAAAAATTATCTGCCATTTTTAACTGCAAGGTGCTAAAATCTAGCACCTAAAGTCTTTTTTAAGCTGTAGGGAAGTAATAAAACTGCTGAAGTGGTAAACTGGATAACCTCACCACCTGCTGTCTACGCCGCATCCCACCTCACTTCACTTTGCTGGTTACTCATGCAGGAAGTCCATGTGCTCCATACAGTGGGTTGCCATTACTGGATTCTGGCTTCAATTTCTGTACCTTGCAGTTAAAAACGGCAGATAATTTTTTGGACACGTCCTTGGTACATCACAATGCTTCTCTGGGAGAAATTTCAAGGTAGGTTAATTTCCTTGTAATTTATGTAATTTATATATTAAAAGTACGAATCAGCCTGCCAAGTCTATAGAGAGTTTGTTACAATTTCCAACAACCCATCACCATTGATATCTGCTATATATATATATATATATATATATATATATGTCCATCGCTGTGGTCTCGAGGTAGCATGCTGCCTTGTCATGCAGCGGGCCCAGGTTCGATTCACGGTCGGAACAGGCTCCTAGGTGAGTTTTTTTCGGGGTTTTTCCTCACCTGTAAGACAAATGTCAGGAAGCTTAGGGCCCAACAGTCCCCGAAAATCATCTGGCCATCACCACCATCCTTATCATCATCATCATCATTCACTGGTGTGAAAAGCAATGGGAAGCTACCACACCTATAATTCCCTAGTAAAGCTGGAAAGCAAAGCATGAAAATGCTGTGATTGCAGTGAAAGACCTGCCCTCAGGCAGAATTACTATGGATGGATGGATGGATGGATGTGTGTATATATATATATATATATATATATATATATTTATATTTATTTATTTATACATATAAAATAAAAAAAAGTTCAAAATCATGAGATTTGTTAAAATAAAAGAAGGCCTACAGATACAATATTTCAAACAGAAACTAAATCAGATGAAACTACAAATTATATAAAAATCATTAAGTTTTTCATGAAATTTCAGCCAATATGGGACCAGTGCCCACCCAGCATTGTGTGGAATTTGGGTAACTATAATAAGTAGCGGATTCAGGTTGAGAACGGACATCCTAACCATATGTCACCCCAATAGCTATATAATCATTTCTGTGATTAATACATGTGGATGTGAGACTAG
This sequence comes from Diploptera punctata, assembly GCA_030220185.1. NCBI lineage: Eukaryota > Metazoa > Arthropoda > Insecta > Blattodea > Blaberidae > Diploptera > Diploptera punctata. Next base: position 560,959 of record JASPKZ010007373.1, on the reverse strand, counting down.
CATCCAGTTGATAGGCTAATGGTTTTTAGACTTGTCTATCAACACTATGAGGTAATTTATTAATAGATTGATAACGGGAGGATGGTCGCCAAAACATATTCCAGTGAAAAAACAAAATATGAGGTGAGATGCATATTACTGAATCAATTTTTTCTTCTTCTTCATCTTCGGCTTTCCCCCACTTATAGGTTTGCCGTCTTCAGTTTCCATTTATCTCTATCATTCCAATCTCCCTCTTCCAAATTCCTATCATCCATTATTGTTCTGACGTAGGTTTTCCATTTCCATCTTGGTCTGCCATGTTTATTTCTTCCAGGGGGTGACCATTGGTATATTTTTTTGGTCATCTTTCATTTTCCATTCTTTGTACATGGCCATACCATTTAAGCGTTTGATTTTCAATCCTCTTAACAACAAATGTGGTGACCTTCATTTCTCTCCAAAGGAATTCATTTCTTATTTTATCCTGTCTTGTTTTTTGGAGGTTTCTTCTAAAATAATCAAATTCAACTGTTCTAATTTTATTCTTTTGTAATTCCGTCAAAGACCAAGTTTCACTTCCATATGACAAAATATTCTGTATTATGCTCTTATAAATTTTCATTTTAGTTTCCTTTGTAATATTTTTGTTCCAAATTACTCCATGTAATGTCTTAGTTGCATTTTTTGCCATTGCAATTTTAGCCTGTACATCTCTCTCACAGGAACCTAAACTTGTAATTATGGACCCAAGAATAATAATTTTTAATAAATTAAAAATGTGATCCAACTACACGCCTTATGAGGACCTTTGAGTTATAGAAAGTTAAAGCTCCCACATTTCTAGAGAATAGACAAGAGATGTCAGCCGGGTTGTCATCCCTGCATGATAGTGCCTTTATCTCCAGAACAGGCATCTGGTACTCATTTCCATAACAGGTTGAGTCAACCCTATGGCCCTATGCTACCATAAGGTTTAGGCAAATTTAAAAATTCTGATCTTACTGGGAATCGAGCCCCCACCTTTCAGGCTTGTAGCATAATGTCTGAACCATCTACACTACAATTTGCTCTTTCTTTATAAATTATACAGTAAAAGCTCCTTATTCACGGTTTCTTTATTCACGGGTTAAAAAATGTCGACACAGTTCCTGTATTCATGGGTAAAAATGTTTTTATTTGAGGATCCAGTCGGTATATTATTGTATATCTGACTTAACTTGACAAAGAGAGAGATGGAGATATAAGGGCAGATCCTTGACCACTTTCGCTCAGTTACAAAAGAAAGAACCCACCCTGTTGTCAGTTTTCGTCTTCCCCCTCTCTCTTATTAACATCTGGTGAATAAACACTGACAACACTGATGCGAGTGAGAGAGGTGAGCACAGCTGTCGCTTTCTACAAATTTCTTACAAAGATAAGCCAGATGAAGAATAGAAGGATTAGTGTCCTTTATTAACCATCAGCAGTTTTTTTTTTTTACTGCAGGCAGTGCCCAGGTGGCTTTTACAAATAGTGATTGAAACCAAATGGACAAATAAATATCAAAACAAAACAAACCTTATTGTCACTCACTAACCCTAAAGTTCATTGTTAAAAGCTGCTGTCACATATCAGGTGCCGATATGTACTTTGATAAATGCCTCCATGGCCACGATCAGTATATTATTGTTTCAACTTGTCATTCGTTGCAATAATTTTGATTGAATAACACATGTCTCTTGTGCTTTGTTCCCAGTTTATAATGTTGATTAAAAGGGAAGAAAAATTAGTACCAAAGAGAAAAAAATGTGTGTTGCCGTTTAAAGTAAAAATAGAAATGCATGACCATTTATATGCATTGGCAAGTCGTTTGCGTCTACATCACAATGTTTCAATGTTAATGAATCAAGAAATCTGAAAACAAAATAAGGAATTATATTGCAGAATTCACAGCTGAATATCAGTTTTAATTGAAAGGCCATTTAAAAGCGGCAAAACAGGAAAAAATTACTAAGTTCTTTAAGTCCTTGCCTAAACCTGACAGTAACAATTAATAGAAATTGTTCAAAATCTCTCATTAATTGATTTTATTTTGATAATTTTTATTTTATTCTGTAACCTTGGAATGTATCCTCTATATATCCATACAAATTACCATTCCATATTCGTGGTTTCTGTATTTGCGGAACATATCCCCTGCAAATAAGGAGCTTTTACTGAATAACACATTTCATAACCTAAAATACAGGATGGGTCATAAACACCTGATGGTTTTTAAAACAATTTTAACACTGTTTGCTTGGTCAAATATAGACATTGACTGAAAATTTCTGAAAGAACATCAATTATTAAAAAGAAAGTTTATTAAAACAAACAGGGTTATTTTTTCATAGCTAATAACTGCCAAACACATCATCAGATTCACATATTAATATTTGAAGAAAAAAATTATACGTTCAGACTGGGGCTTGAACCAGGGATCTTCGGCTTTCTAGGCCAATACTCTACCGACTGAGCTACCTGAGCAAGTTCCAATATAAACACTATATTTAAATAATGACTTTTGAGTAAATAGCTATTAGGGCATCCGAGAGCTAGGGAGTCCTTCCTTTTTTCCATTTCGTCTTTCCTTTATTTTCTTTTCTTCTCCAGAAAAGCCTGACCAGAGGCTATAAGATGGCAGCCCAATCACTGGTCTTGCCTTCCTTTGGCCAGCAACCAATCGAAGGGACTATTATTATGCTTTCAAGTCTTATACGAGAATTTCCCATAAGGGAAAATTTTCTATAGGATCGTAACAGGCCTTGGCCTAATACTTGAAAGGAAGAAGAAGAAATATACATTTGAGTAATGTTGAAATATATACAATTTTATGGATTTTTAGATGATATTATTCACTGACATTTTTAATGTTTATTTTAGAAGTTGTTGACAGTAGTGGTTACCATTTGACAAAGCAGTGTGATGGAGTATTCACCTGTACTGGAACACATTCAGGCAGTAAGAACTATCTCTGTTATGTCTATTCAGAAATGATTTTCAGAGTTTTAATGCTCCCTCTAGGAACAATATGTAACTGTGGGTTAGAAAATGTTGTAAAGAAGTTTTTATGTACAAGATGCAAAACTGCAAGTCTGTGGGACTTCTCAAAGCCTGTATGATCTCTATAAAATTCAGCATGTTCATGAGATAAAGTAGCCAGATTTCATTTTTCTAATCTTTATCAATCAGTATTGTAATATGCTTAATTTTCTTTTACATCAGATTTTTTTTATCTTAAAAGATATGTTAACGAGCTACTACTGAACAATTTCATATCAAACTCCATGATCACAGTGTTAACATTATTTTTAAAATCATCAGGTATTTATGCCCCACCCTGTACTTCCCATGTATTATCCAAAAATACCGATCCGATTGAGGGTCTTTCCACTTTTCAGCGGTTGCCCTTTTACCAGCCGGCTGCTGGCCCTTCACATCCACATGTGTCAATCACAGAGGTAGATGATCAACAGCCAGTGTAGGGGTGACATGTGGTTAGCATGTCGAGCCCCCCAGCCGTTATAGCTGGTTCCTCAACCTGGAGCCGCTACTTATTGTAGCTACCCAATAGCCTCACGATGCTGGGTGAGCACCGGTCCCATACTAGCCGAAATACCATGAGAAAATTTCTTCCCCCATGGAGACTCGAACCAGCGCAAGTCCCGTAGCTCTGCGCCAAGGCTTTCTACCTTAACTGCTCGGCTACGGTATGTGAAATAGATCTGCCATCAATACTTTTAATAAACGAGGCTATACCATATACTTCCAATCAATTTATAATTTTACTGTAATGTAGACTTTCTAATTTCCTTGCATCTGTAAGGGATGGAAAGGTTTATGCAATATGTCTTTTACATTTTTGTATACACCTGAAGAGATTACGATAAAGTTTTGAAAATGCAGGAAATTAACTTATATACAGTACCTGCATCCTACAAATTGGGTCAGCTTCTTCTGCTGCTTTCCTGAGTAAGTGAGCATATTCCATATATTCCACCATACGCTGCAGGAAGCTGAGCGGTTCATTGAATATTACAGGCATGGTGATCTTACTCAGTTCTTTTCCAATGCAATTTTTTAATACAGACCAGATAGAGAAGTCATTACGACTAAACATAGGCACTGGTAACTCCTGCCTGTAAATAAAAAACACCAAACTAGTATCAATTCTTCAAGCACAAATAATAAATAACAATGATCATCACTGAAATAAAGATATTTCATGTTATGTAAAACTTTAACCGTAGTGGGCTTGTGGTTATGTTCCTTGCCTAGTTCTGAGGAATGGGGTTCAAATCCAGCTGTGGTTGATGAATTTTTAGGAAGAAAAAATCTAACGAACAAGTTCTCCGGGAAGGAATTTAAGCTGTGGGTCCTGAGTCTGAAGATTTCAGACTCAAAAGAACCACAAGCCTGATAAAAAGGCCTCTGTGCAAAATTTACCAACCATTTCCCATCCACTTACATCTTAGTTACCTACTAGTGTCTCATTGAGGTCTAGGCTGACCCTTTATCACTCACTGACTTCTAATGGGTAAATGAGTGTAACTAAATTAGCTTGGTCAATAAGTTCCTATTAGGGAGTGCCCTAATCCCAGCACAGGGAAGAAAAGGGCTCATGAAGAAGATGCAAGATTCTATATTTAAACCTAATTCAATACTTAAAAATTTAATTATGGGGATAGTGATTAGATTACCATGCTCACCTCTGGTTCTGAGGTTCATGAGTGCAAACCCAACCAGAGAAAATGGTACTCTTTTGCGAGAGTGACTCGACCAAACTAATTTAGTTATGCTTATTTCCCTGAAGAATCAGCAAGTAGTAAGTTATTATCTTATCTCCTCAAAAAAGGCACCTAGTATGCAACTATGTTATTACTTGGATGGGAAAGGTCAATTAAATTCTGTTCAGAAGCTCTAATTTAGCATATTGTGAAACGTGGGCACTCAATAGATTTGAGGAAAGAAAAAACGAGAGTGCAGAAATTAAATTTTTGAGATCAGTTGCTGGATACACTGTAAGAGATGAAATCAGTAATCCTACAATCTGAAACCAACTACAAATGTTATAAATCTAACGAACTTTTAACAGAAAAGAAGGGAAAAAATGCCAGGTTGGACAGAATAAGAATCATCCAACAATAGATTGTTTGCCAGCACGTCAGAAGGATAGATGTTGGACGACCAAGAAGAAAGTGGGACGATTTACGATTCTGAGTGAACAGAACAGACCTGAAGGTCGAAATCGTGATGATGATGGCTATAATTTAGGCATGAGGTTCTGTTACATACCAGAAAATCTTCGGACTCGCGACTCACGGCTTGAAGTCCCTCCTGCAGGACTTGTCCATATTATTTTACCATCTTAAAAAATCCATGACTTCGGATAGTAATGAACTATCGATCCTTGAGACAAAAAGGAAGGAACTTCATCCTAGACCATAGAGGTCGATACCACGGATTTTTAAGAGCGTAAATATCCTTTGGAAGGTAAGTAAAATCATGGGTTCCATGCCATAGATTTACGGCAAGAAAAAAGAACATCAAACCTGAAGAAAAAAACTTTGAGACAACATTTTAGCCTTTTTACATCATATTTAAATTGCGACGCTAATAACCTGAATAATTAAAGGGAGCCTTTGATTAAAATACTACCTCGTTCTTGGCCATAAAGTGTCTGACTTTCGTCTTACTAGTTAAGAAAATCCTTGAAAACCTCATTCAGGAAACACAGCTGTTATCGTTCAGTTAATTCCTCCTTCAGAATGGCAACCCACTAAGCTCTCCTTTTCTACGCTTATTCCCAAATCCCATAGGTATTTAGATATAAAACAACTATAACTTTATTTAAATTCACATGGAAGTCATCCCCTTGGAATTGTTTATTTAATTAGTTTCGTGGAGTTAAGACCATGTGGACATCTCTTTTGTGTCCACAAGACTTAAAGGAGTTCTGCGAGAAACCATTATGATGGGGTTTCGCTGAAATTACAAACCTTTTAACTAACTAACTAACACACTAGCACCATCGAACCCATAGGTTCATGGTCGCACGGACATAAGCTCTCAATACATTCCTATCCTGAGCTAATGTTTTCCAATCATTTCCTGTATAATCTACTTCTCTCAAATCATAGTTAATGTTATTCTCCAACCTCATTCTTGGTCTATAAACTGGGCCTTTTGCCTCTGGTTTTCCTACAAGAAGCTTCCATGCACGTCTTTCATTCCCCATTCGTGCCACATGTCCTGCCCAAACCTTATACGGAAATTAATTATTCCGGACAATGAAGCAGATATATAAACAATACGAAAATTCGAAAGTAGCTCTAATGGCTTTATAAAATAATGTTAAAATTCCCACTTAAAATCTTCTTAAACAAAAAGCGCCATTTGACGTATCGAACAACGGTTCAAAACCTTTGGCGCTTCGGGAATTGTATAAGAGAAACATTTGTGTTTAGATTGGAGGCCCTAGGATAGCTCAGTTGCAGAACATTAGTGTATAAAACTTCTTGAGACGAAGATTAGTAGATAATTTTTGGGAAATTTTGAAGGAATGTAGCTACTAAAGTAGTTCTCGTGGACTAACTAACTAACTGGCACTATCGAACCCGTAGGTTCATGGTCGCGCGGACATAAGCTCTCCATACATCCCTATCCTGAGCTAATGTTTTCCATTCATCCCTGTATAATCTACTTCCCTCAAATCATAGTTAAAGTTATTCTCCAATCGCATTATTGATCTACCATCTGGACATTTTCCATCTGGTTTTCCTACAAGAAGCTTCCATGCACGTCTTTCATTTCCTATTCGTGCCACATGTCCTGCCCAAACCTTATACGGAAATTAATTATTCCGGACAATGAAGCAGATATAATAAGAATAGTTAAGTCTCGTAGACTATGATGGACAGGACATGTGGCACGAATGGGGGGGATGAAAGAGGTGAATGGAAGCATCTTGTAGGAAAACCAGTGGGAAAATGCACAGTTTGTAAACTAAGAATGAGGTGGGAGAATAGCATTATCCATGATTTGAGGGAAGTAGATTATACAGGGGATGATTGGAAAGCATTAGCTCGGGATAGGGATGTATGGAGGACTTATGTCCGCGCGGACATGAACCTACGGGTTCGATAGAGCCAGTGAGTTAGTTAGTCCACCGCTATGGTCTCGAGGTAGCGTGCTGCCTTGTCACCTGTAAGACAAATGTCAGGAAACTTTAAGACCTAAACGGTCCCCGAACATCATCTGGCGATCATTTATCATAAGTAATGCCACGAGTGGTTTCCAAATTATCGATAAATTCACGCCTCACGAAGTTTTATATATTTAATGTAAACGACGATGTTTGAAAACAAATGAGAAACGATTGGTACGCTTCATTTCCTTCCTTTGTTCATCACTGCAACCAGATCATAATATTATTTATTGCCAAAGGATCGCAATATTGTAAGAATGCACCCTAGTGGCGAAATTTATAACCAACGTTATAGGTATTAATTAATTTGATGTCCTATGATGTAAATATGTCAATTATATTTTTCTGCAACGTCATTTCCTGGAAAATAATATGTGTAAACAAGTGCAAACAGTGTTTTTTTTATGGTATAATCAATTGTTACAAATGTTTTTATATTATCTATCGCATGCGCTCTCTGCTGACATTCATGCACTATATATACAATCTGGTAGCCGTATTTCTTGGAGGGTCAGTCACTGTAAAATAATGCTATGACCTATTCAAAATGTTAAAAAGGAGGTGCTTTCTTTATTATGATAAACTTTAGTTGGTAAATTTTTAGGTGAAACACGACTGTGATTGGTTGTAAATAAAAAATCATTGAAATGTGATTGGCCATCTGGGGCATGTGTTAAGTAGTCATCATTAACATATTCATTAAGTTTAGGATTAAAGCCTCTCCTGGCGCATCATTACCATCTATCATATATATCATCGGGACAGCGTAACTCCGCCTTCCAGGCGCCCTAGCCTCGGAAATGGGTTAACGCCATTCCAGGAGAGAATAACGCAATGTCGAAATGATAACGTGATGAAATTGAATAAAAAAACCAGACTGGCCGTATGTAGGTAATGGCTAACAATAATTAACTCATTGGCACTATCGAAACTGTATGTTCATAACCAGGAGGACATAAGCTCTCCAGTTTTCCAATCATCCCCTGTTTTATCTACTTCCCTCAAACCATGATTAATGTTATCCTCTCATCTCATTCTTGGCCTGTCTACTGGGCTCTTGCCCTCTAGTTTCCCTACAAGGAGTTTCAATGCCTCTCTTTCATTTCCCATTTGTGCCACATGTCCTGTTCATCGCTGTCTACGAGGCTTAACTCTTCTTAACAATAACTACGGAGAAGAATTGAAAGTGTTCGGACAAAAATTACAATTTCAGGTGAATTTTTTTAATATCTTGGGTCATGTTTAGGTACATGTGAAAGAGATGTACAAACTAAAATTGCAATGGCAAAAAATGCAACTAAGACATTATGTGGAATAATTTGGAACAAAAATATTATAAAGGAAACTAAGATGAAAATTTATAAGAGAATAACACAGAATATTTTGTCATATGGAAGTGAAACTAGGTCTGTGACGAAATTACAAAAGAATAAAATTAGAAAAGTTGAATTTGATTGGGCTATCTTAGAAGAAGCCTTCAAAAAAAAACAAGACAAGATAAAATAAGAAATTAATTCCTTTGGAGAGAAATGAATGTCACCACATCTGTTGTTAAGAGGATTGAAAATAAAATACTTAAATGGCATGGCCATGTACAGAGAATGAAAGATGGCCAAAAAAATATACCAATGGTCACCCCCTGGAAGAAATAAACGTGGCAGACCAAGATGGAAATAAAAAACTGATGTCAGAACTATAATGAATGTTAGAAATTTGGAAGAACGAGATTGGAATGATAGAAATAAATGGAAACTGAAGACGACAAACGTATAAGTGGGGAAAGCCGAAGAAGGTTAACTCCTGACCTTCAATAGTCTGTTTTTAACTGATTAACGATATTCAAATATTCTCCATCAGTCTCAATGCAGACACCATTGACTGTTGTGCCAATAATAATTAATGTATCTACCAAACGAATCGTTTCCGAATATGGTTTCTATATGAAAGTTATTTATACAGTAATTAAAATGAATCATGAGGTAGTGAACAGACAGACAGGTATTTTCCAATTATACATTTTATAGCAGATGTAACAACTTTGTTTTGTTATCAAATCATCATTATTTATATCTATTGCACTTTATTATGAGATGAACGCATGTTCGCTTACGCAATCATCTCCTTGAGTTCTGCCTACGATTTTAGTAATCTATACTAAAATACCAGCCACATGTTCACACAACAACTTGGCTAATCGAACCCGCAGATTCAATATTGCATTAATTTACGCCCTCCATTGGTCTCTATCCTCAATCAGCTGAATCCAGTTCATATCTCCGATATCCAGTATCCTAAGATCCATCCGATTATTATCTCCTCACCTACGCCTAGGCCTTCATAAGGGTTTCCCAATATCAATTGAGAGCATTTACACTGTCACCCACTCCAGCTATATCATCTGCTCACCAAAACTTAATAATTCTGACAATATGAAGATGATATAAATTATTGAGCTACTCATAGTGAAGCTTTTTTTTTTCATTCTCATCCCTTGTATGACGTAATATTACTCTTCGGATCCTATTTAAAGTTAGACTACGACAGCAATGAGATATTTTACAAATAGTGATCAATAATGAAATAATAGAACAGATAGCACACTTTAACTATCTTGGTTCAGATATAACATATAGCTATGATTGGGATATACATAATAAATTAAACCGATATCAAATGATGTGTGGCATCATAAGAAGAAACCTCCGAAAGACTCGAAGAGAAACTCGGCTCAGGTTTTATAAAATTATGGCTGTTCCTGTTCTTTTATATGGATTTGAATCTTGGGTACTTACAAAAAAAAGATATCTCACACATTCAAGCCACTGGAATGAAATTTTTAAGATCCGTAAAAGGATGTACACGCATGAATATATTACACAATGAATCAATAAGAAATTAACTGGAGATATTTTCAATAGTTGATAAACTAGAAGAGCACAAATACTAATGGAAAGAACATTTAGACAGAATGGATAATACAAGATTACCCAAAAAGATCACCACCTACAAACCACATAGGAAAAGATCTTTGGGACGGCCAAGGGAACGATGGACTTCAGACCGGAACAGGTCACATTGACCTAATCCTGGAAAAGGAAGAAGAAGAAGGTTTTTCACGTCATCTAATATAAATGCTGTAAAAAGTCTTTATGTTGTTTCATTAATCTGTGTCTATCTAGGTACAAAATTGAGGGAAAATTATCTTCCATAAATCAAGGAGTGAAGCAGGTCTATAGCTTGTTGACAACATTATTTAATATAGAAGAAATTATTACTCAGTGGAATCAATTTGCTTTCAGAGGAATACAAATCGCAATACATTATTTTGTGAACATAATTTTATATGCTGACGATCAAATACTTATTGCCAAGACAGAGGACGAGCATCAATATCCATCCATCCACAGTAATTCTGCCCGAGGTCAGGTTTTTCACTGCAATCATAGCATTTTCATGTTATGTTTTGCAGCTTTACTAGGGAATTATAGGTGTGGTAGCTTCCCGTTGCTTTCCACACCGGTGATGGATGATGATGATAATGATAAGGATTATGATGATGGCCGGATGATTTTCGGGGACCGTTGGGCCCTAAGCTTCCTGACGTTTCTCTTATAGGTGAGGAAACACCCCGATAAAACCTTACCCAGGAGCCTGTCCCGACCAGGAATAGAACCAGGGCCCGCTGCGTGACAAGGCAGCACGCTACCTCGAGACCACAGCGGTGGACTAGCTTCAATATAATATGTATAAATTAAATGAAATAACATCATCATAGTACATTCACGAATTTAGGCCATTTGTTGACCTGTTTCGGCCTCAAGAGAAACATCATCCATAAGTCTATTGAGTGGACGTCCTGGTCGTCTTCTTCCTGCAGGTTGATATCTTAACATTTGTTTGGGTATCCTGTGATCTTCCATTCGATGAACATGTTGCATCCATCTTGACTTATAATCAGAAATTTTGTTTTCTGAAGGTTCCATGTGTAATTCTTCTAAGATGTCTTCATTTTTTTTTGTGATCTAGTAGTGTGTATCCTGCAGTCCTCCGAAGGTATTTCATTTCAGCAGATCTAAGTCTCTGTATATCCTTGTGTTTCAACGTCCATACTTCGCTTACTTACTCACTGGCACTATCGAACCCATAGGTTCATGGCCGCACGGACATAAGCTCTCCATACATCCCTATCCTGAGCTAATGTTTTCCAATCATTCCCTGTATAATCTACTTCCCTCAAATTATAGTTAATGTTATTCTCCCACCTCATTCTTGGTCTACCAACTGGACGTTTTCCCTCTGGCTTTCCTACAAGAAGCTTCCATGCAAGTATTTCATTCCCCATACGTGCAACATGTCCTGCCCATCGCAGTCTACGAGACGTCCATACTTCGCTACCATACAAAATAGTTGGAAATATCAAAGAAATATAATTATAAAATATTAACAGAGAAAATTCAAGTTATAGCTTTTAAGGGTAAATATCCGATTAGATCTAAAATTGAGGAGTCGAATAGAATATGGGCACAATTAAAAAATATACGTTTTGTGATATTAGCAATTGATATATAACTAAATGTATAACATTATTATTTTAATTGATACAATCAGCTTCCGAACCTGCTGTAATCGAGATATCGAAAATGTTCAGGCTGACCAATTACAAAATGGCGAGTCCAAAAATGCATTGAACGGAAAAAGGGCAAAACATGAGTTATGCCCATATTCCATTCAACTCCTCAATTGTAATATATGACATAATATTGAAGTAAATTTCATATTTAGCTATCTTCAAATCCTATTTCTTATGACTATGATAAAGACGTAAAAAAAACTCGTGTTTAAGTATGTGTGGAACAATTAGAAGAACATTAAGAAAAGAAGAGCAAGAAAGGGCACTAATTTTATAAAACAATGGTTGTGCCATCATTTTTTTTCGCAGTGAATGTAGGGTGCGAAAAAAAATGATGGCACAACCATTGTTTTATAAAATTAGTGTCCTTTCTTGCTCTTCTTTTCTTAATGTTCTTCTAATTGTTCCACACATACTTAAAAAAACGCGAGATTTTTTTATTTTTACGTCTTTATCAGTGAATGTTGGGTGCTAAATAAAAAGGATGTAGGCTAGGCAGAATAAATGCATCGGAAATTAAAATTTAAGAGCAGTAATATAGGATGCTCATTGAAAGGGCACATTAGAAGTGAATATATGCGTAAAGAATTACAAATTACACCCCTCCTAGATAAAGTTACAATTTACAGAACAATTGGATTTAACATCTTGATAGAATGTAAATGCGTGAAGACCAAAAAGAGCCTGGAAATATGTATCTGTAAGCAAGAGATCTCAAAGAAGACCACGAAGGTTATGGAATAAAGAAACTTAACAGGCCAGAAGACCCATACCGTGAAGTTTATGAAGATGAGCCTATCTTCGAACACATTCAGTTTGCTTTCATTCCTTGATATAAGACACCAAGTTTTACAACCCAGAGTAACAGACAAAATTATCGTTTTATAAAGTCCAATATTTAGATTCTTAGACCAGCCGAGAAAATAGGAGACATTGAACCGAATAGTAACACGAGTATTCCGTCGTTATTTAACACATTTGCATAAAACGCGAACAAAAATATTCTCCGGCAGGCAGAACCCCTATAGATTCTTCATAAAACATGCGATATTATTAATCAGAAAAATTCTGTTCAATGACTAATGCATCAGCTTAAAGTGTAGCAGGCCACAACGTTTGATAAGATATGACAACATTATACAATGGATGTTAGGCCCACATTTCACTAGAAATAGTGCATGTCTTCAGTCCTGGCGGACTAATATTTAACATACGTCTAGTTCCGAGGATTGTGTGATTAAAACAGGCGTGTACATCGATTTTTTAAGGCCGTAAAAACCTTAATACGTATCCTTCGCGTATTTATTATTATTTATTGAATCTCCAAATATTTTGAAACCCTATTTCGCCACAAAGGCATGTTAGGGTTGTAGCTTACTATAACAATATTATACTATACATTGTAAAACAGAAATATTATCTTATGGTTTTGAATGAATGTTATGAATTACATAAATCGTCTATAAGTGTCTTAGAAAATACCACATATTGTTATGAATGTTTGTTATGAAGTTCATAAAATGTTTATAATAATTTTGGTTCTTAAAAATCAGTTCACACATTGTGGCAGAAGCCTCATCATTTAAAAGTAAGTTTAACCAGAATCGTTGTATTTCGAATATAGGACAATCAAATAAAACATGTTTTACAGATTGTATTGATTCTTCTTCTTCTTCCTTCCAAGTATTAGGCCAAGGTCTGTTACGATCCTATAGAAAATTTTCCCTCCAGCCTTTCATAGGACGGCCCAGAGATATTCGTCCTCTTGGTATAGGCCTATAATTATAAACAGCTTTGGGGATCCGATTTGAACTCATTCTTTCGAGATGGTGTTTCTTGACATTTACAATTATGATCACTCTCTGGGTTAATATTAAATCTCCTAAAATAACTTCCAAATCTTCCATGGCCAATCATAAATTGTGTTAAAATGAAATTTGGAATAAAATGTTTTGCATTTAGCCTATGGTGTACTGTAGGAAAGAAGAGCTCTTTAGTCAAAGCGTCATTTGTACTCCTTATCCAATGTTCATTCCAATCACTGATGATATAGTCCAACAGTTTCTTTTTAACGTAGGATATTGTACACTTTGAAAATGAATAATGAAGCTCAGAAGATGTTGCGGATTTAGCTAATTGATCAGCACGTTCATTTCCCACAGTTCCCTGGTGTCCTCGTATCCAAGACAGGCACAGGTGTTTTGTGTATTTTTTTATATTATTTCTGATTTCTACTGAGTTCGGATTTTAATTAAATTTATCTGCGATGGATTGAAGTGCAGCCTACGAGATTCCTTCGGGTAGCTGGTGGAAAATACTAGGTGAAACATAGTGGGAAGTAAATATTATTTCGAGTAAATTATTTTTCTAAAGTGTCCGGTAACCATTTGATTCTTCTCCTATTGGAAACAATTTTACTCGTGTTTTTATCCACTTAAATTTATGTTATTTTATGTTTGCTTCATTTTGAAGGTTCTTATTGCTGTTCCAATTAAATAAAAACTAGAATTTCCTAGAGTGTGAAGACTGGCAGCGATATTAACGCTGATTCATGAAATGACCGAGGAGGGAGGCGTAGCAATTGAGACTGGTAATTTCTCATCACGAAGTGTTAAAAGTCAAAACCTGACCTGCTTCACATAAAAAGTGTTGTCGGATGAAATGACGATATGTAGTCTATTGCCAGTCACTGTGGCGCAATCCCTAACAAGTCAATTTGTGTACAATTATCTTCCATGTTTATTAATAGTAAGTTACCCTCATTATCTGTTCTACATCGTTTATTATATGTTACTAATTTAATTATTGTAGTTGATTCAGAAGACCACCTTCAATTTTCTGCGACTTCGTATTAATCAACAACAACAAGGATTAAGCCCAATGGCCTGTTCCGATCTCATCATAGGTCGAATTGGCCCTTCCATCTCTTCAATGGTCTTCCCGACATTCTTCTCCCTTTTGGTTTATAATTATACATTCTTCTTGGTATGCGCTGTACATTCATTCGTAATACGTGCTGAACATAAGCATTTTGATAATATTTTATTCTTTCACAGAGATTAAATATATTAAGTTCTGTTCTTATATCTTCGTTTTTCGTTTTATCGGTCCTTTGGTATCCTGCTATTGCTCTCAACGTCTCCATTTCAGCAGCCTCTACTTGTTTATTATCTGCCTTTGTTAATATCCAGGTTTCACATCCATAGATAAGAGATGGAACTGCCAATACTTTGTAAAACTTCAAAATAGTTTATTTTCTAGTCTTATTCAATAAAGTGCGTTTAATTGTGCCACATAGATAATTGAATCATTGTATTTTTAGTGTGTTTATCTAAATTTCTGTCATTGCCTAAGTGACATCCCAAATAATTAAAATTCTGAACTTGGTCTATAATTACATTGTGTATCATTATTTTTGTTCTTATTGCACATTTTCCTTTCAAAGGTAATATTTTTGTTGTAGATATTCTTAAATTGTATTTTAGAGAGATATTATTTAAAGTATAACGGAATTGTTGTAAAGCATTTTCTGATCCTGTCATTATTACTTGATCGTTTGCAAAAAGCAGAGTTGTCATTACACTATTTATATTAATTTGTTCTTGCCAATCGTTTATGACATGTTCCAAGTATAAATTAAATAATACTGGTGACAATGGACACCCTTGTCTTACTCCCGGGTTTATTTATATGTTTACTAATTTTATCTCCGCAATCAATTTTAAAATTTATTTCTATATATAAACTCTGAATGGCTCTTATAAGGTGATGAGGAATTCCTTTCATTTCTAGTATGTTCCATAATTTATTTCTACTTACACTATCAAATGCTTTAGTATAATCAACAAAAGCTATATACGTGAGTAAATTAAATTCTTTGACTTCGTATTAATGAAACACTATTTTAAGATTGTCCACCGCTGTGGTCTCGAGGCAGCGTGCTGTCTTGTCACGCATCAGGCCCGGGTTCGATTCCCGATCGGGACAAGCTTTCTGAGTGAGATTTTTTCGGGGTTTTTCCTCACCTGTAAGACAAATGTCCCCAAAAATCATCCGGTCATCATCATCATCCTTCTCATTATCATCACGATCTTTCATCGGTGTGGAAAGCAACGGGAAGCTACCACACCTATAATTCCCTAGAAAAGCTGTAAAGCATAGCATGAAAATGCCATGATTGCAGTGAAAGACCTGCCCTCGGGTAGAATTAGTATGGATGGATTTTAAGATTAAGCTCAATCGAGTGAAAAATGGTGCCGTGTATCTAAAAAATGCCAGTTACTTGCTGAGTACGTTGGAAAAGATTATATATATAGCAGTTAATATTGCATTTATTTCAAAAACTTAAAATCGCCTTCTCAGATATTGATGGTTGCATTCTTTTTTGCGAGAGTATTTCAATTGTTAACGAGTTATTTGTATAATTTAACCTTGATGAAATTTTAAACGTATATATATAAGAAAGTTTTATTGGGTTTTCCGCGTCTTGGATTCAAGTTCGGCCCCTGGCCACTGACTCCGACCTTTCGGCATGATCCCACATGCCATTATCAAGGAATGATAAGTTCGAGTCACAAGTTTAGGTCTTAGATAATTAAACAAATAGAGTTTTCGCTGTGGTCCGTTTCCGAAGAACGTACACCCGTCCAAGGTTTAGTTCTTACGTACTTAAACACCTTCAGTTTTCGGAAACGGACCACACTGAAAACTGAAGGTGTTTTAACTACATAAGAACTAAACCTTGGACGGGTGTACGTCTTCGGAAACGGACCACAGCGAAAACTCTATTTGTTTAATTATATAAGACCTAAACTTGTGACTCGAACTTATCATTCCTTGATAATGGCATGTGGGATCATGCCGAAACGTCGGAGTCATTGGCCAGGGGCCGAACTTGAATCCAAGACGCGGAAAACCCAATAAAACTTTCTTATTCATACTTATATATATATAAGGTATTAAATTCATCACATAAATGTATTATTATTAATAAATAATTATAATAATGTCATGACCATTTTCGGTGCATACTAAGCAGGACTACAATTTTCAAAAGCATTTTCATAACTTCAATAACTTCCTCAATAGCTACATCCCTTCAGAATTCGCTATAAGTCAATTAAAGCTGATAGCCCACGTTATAACTACGTGCTCTTGAATGAGCCTTAAACATACCATCTAAACCAACTGGTTCGGTAACTTTTTTTCTTTCTCGATTGATTCTGAATTTATGTTGTAGAACTACTCATTATCTTGTTTTCAATACCCAGTTGTGATTTCGACATTTGTAGCATTGGCGTAATTGTAATCCACTTCTGAAGTTGGGGCTCCTGGAAGGCGGGGTTACGCTGTCCAATTGATAGTTGTGCGCCAGCAGAGTCCTTAATCCTAAACATAATCTAAGGCGAATATGAATGATGATTATGATGACCAATGATGTCCGGGGACCGATTGGGCCTTAACGTTTACTGACATTTGTCTCACAGATGAGGAAAAATCCCGAAAAAAATCTTACCCAGGAAACTTGTCCCGACCGAGACTTGAACTCAGGTCCACTGCGTGACAAGGCAAACACGCTACCTCGAGATCATAGCGGTGGACTTATTAAAGAATATTAAACCATGTATTGTTTTGATAATGATAGCCTCGCTATCGAAACACGTTCACTATTTTAATATTTTAGTTCGGTGATTTGGGTTTTATTGATAACTAGCTAATACCTGGCATGCGTTGCTACGCCTAAATAAATTGAATATTAAAGGCTAATTAAATTATATGGTATAGGAAGAGACGAACCAAACATGGCGGTTGCTAAGTAGCTTTTAATTTCGGTTTTTCAGGTAAACTTCTACTTCTAATTGTCGGATTTCGCTCGTTTTTTGGACAAAACCTACCTCGGTTTATTTTAATACGATATACTGAGTTTCGTAGTGAAACATCGAAAAATATGACAGCTAGAGCGATTTTTCAATTTTCACTTCAGGTGAGCTTTTACACCTACTAGTTTTAGAGAGACCCAACGAGGGATCCAATCAGACAGACACACACACACAACATTTCATCAAAATCGGTTCAGTCGTTTAGGAGTTCAGTGACAAACACACGTAATGAAGAATTGTGTATAAGCCTATCCATCCATCCATAGTAATTCTGCCCGAAGGCAGGTCTTTCACTGCAATCATAGCATTTCCATGCTATGCTTTGCAGCTTTACTAGGGAATTACAGGTGTGGTAGTTTCCCGTTGCTTTCCACACCGGTGAAGGATGATGATGATAAGGATGATGATGATGGCCGAATGATTTTCGGGGACCGTTGGGTCCTAAGCTTCCTGACATTTGTCTTACAGGTGAGGAAAAGCCCCGAAAAAACCTCACTCAGGAGCCTGTCCCGACCGGGAATCGAACCCGGGCCCGCTGCGTTTCAAGGCAGCACTCTACCTCGCGACCACAGTGGTGGACATAATTATGTATATAAAGATGTGTAATACATGGATTGTATATTTATAAAATAGTTTCTATACGATTCGCATTACTATATTGGAGTATTTCCAATATAACATTAGCTACGAGAGACTATTGTGTTGAGTTTCTATTCATAAAAGCACATCTTCCAATAATGAGAGCACAGACAAAGGATGCTATTTACTGACGAATAATCAATTCTCTATGCATGGGATTGTGACGATCCGCTTTTCATTCCCTCTATACCATATAGAAGAGCCAGTTAAAGCAGATATATTATTGCGCTAATGATGAAGCTGCTTGTATCTAATTAAATAACTGGTCCCGAAGGAAAAACACTGGCATTTTTTTCCATTACTTGCCTCGTTTGTTGTATTTAGTAATTTCCTAACATATTAAATTGTTGCAATATCAAAAACTGTAAAGTAGGAAACATTATTTCAGACAATAATTTGGCTGTAAAAGGTTTCGACAAGGGTATAGTACTTCTCCCACAGCATTATTTAAAAAGTAAAAATCTATTTGGAAACATGGAAAAGAAAATGTTCTGAAATGGGTTTACCTATTGAAGGAAAAAAAAAAATTAATGCCCCAGGTTGTCATTTAAACATTTCTGGGTTCTCTCCTGACATGTAGGTAACTGTAGCCCACTTCAGAAGTTGGGACGCCTGGAAGGCGGGGTTACGGGTACCCCGATGATATGATGGGTGATAATGATGATAGTAGTGCGTCAGGAGAGTCCTTAATCAAGGCGAATATGAATGGGGCTCTAGTTCGGAGACCGTTTGGGCCTTAAAGTTTCTCGCATTTGTCTTACAAATGAGGAAACCATCCGAAAAAACCTCACTCGGGACACTTGTCCCGGCCGGGGATCGAACCTGGGCCCGCTGCATGACAAGGCAGCACGCTACCTCGAGATCACAGCGGTGGACAGAATAAAATATAGCCTATATCGATATGCATAACAGTTTGCGGATAATGAAGTAGCCAAAGCACAGTAGGCCTATACAAGATTGATGACAAACTATATGTTCAGAAAATTGATTAATAACTTTTGAAAAATACATTATACATGCAAGTAGTAAAGACATAAAACTTTAATTTTACAAGATGGGCTATGGGGCCTTTAGGGCTATGATGCGGCAAGAATCGCACGGATTGGTTGAGGAGACTTAGAAAAAACATCACTTTTGGACTTAAAAACATTTTGGTAGGTTTACCCTTCGAAGTTCATGTGGAGAAGACTGCACCGCTTTTATCACGTCATGAAATGAAACCTTTTCCCTTTCCCGTTTCTTCCTGCTATATTCTCGATATCACCCGTACAACTTTTCCTCGGTCTTCTTGTTCCTGTGTGTATATATATTCTGTCCTTACTTCCATATTCTGTTTAGGTTTTCGTTCAACTTACATTCTAATTACTCGTACATGCCCAAACCACTTCAATTTTGTCCATTCTAACTTTACTTCAATGCATGTCTGCTTTAATTCACCCATTATTCTTTCATTCTTTCTTCAATCCCTATTTATTTTCCTTACCATCCCTCTGTCCACCGCTGTGGTCTCGAGGTAGCGTGCTGCCTTGTCTCGCAGCGGGCCCGGGCTCGATTCTCGGTCGGGACAGGCACCTCGGTGAGGTTTTTTCGGGGTTTTTCCTCATCTGTAATACAAATGTCAGGAAGCTTAGGGCCCAACGGTCCCCGAAAATCATCCGACCATCATCATCATCATCCTTCACCGGTGTGGAAAGCAACGGGAAGCTACCCCACCTATAATTCCCTAGTAAAGCTGCAAAGCATAGCATGAAAATGCTATGATTGCAGTGAAAGACCTGCCCTCGGCAGAATTACTATAGAACAGAATAGACCATCCCTCTATTTATGAAAATAATTATTTCATTCTGATGATGCTGCAATGTTTATGAAAAAAAGCTTGGTAGAGAATAAATTTTCATCTGATTAGATCTCGAATACTTTCTTTAAAATAATAAACATTAACGTAGAAAATATTTTTTAGTAAAAATGCATTAGCAGTTTTATACATTAGAGACACCGGAATATGTATAAAAATCATGTTATGCTTTAACGACACACTGACAATTTTATACTCAGCTAAAACCTTGCACGACTGCAGAATATCGGCTGAATCAGAAGTCTATCGACAAACTTTTACGTGTTGTTCTGGGATGTCAGCTGAATGTTATGATAAAAAGGAACTCATGATCTCTGATGACTTATAACTGAGAAATGTGTTGATGTGTTGGTCATGTAGCATGTCCTTTGTACCGTGATAATATAAATTTTGAGAGATTACAACAAAATTAAAATTAATCAACTAATCATTACCTGAAGTAGTTGGTACTGTAAAAATAATATTTTTCATAAGTAATGCCACGAGTGATTTCCAATTTATCTAGAGAATTTGGAAATCAAGAGTGGCATTTGTTAGGACTATTTAACGAATAAAATTAAGCTGTTTACTCACAAATCATTATTTAACTGTAGTTATTTCAAAATATTTATATATTTAATGCAAACGGCGATGTTTGAAAACAAATGAGAAACGATAGGTACGCTTCTACTGCTTCTTTTGTTTATCACTGCAACCAGATCATACTATTTATTGCCAAAGGAACGCAATATTGTAAGAATGCTCTCTAGTGGAGAAAAAATGAAACATCAATCTGTATATTAATTCATTTCTGATGTCGTATGATGTAAATATTACAATTATATTTTTCTGGATTATTACCTGGGAAAAAATACATTTAAGAAAGTCAAACAGTGGTTTCTTTTTTTTGGTGGTATAATAAATTGCTACAAATGTTGACATGTATGCACTATATATACAATCTGGTAGCCGTATTTCTTATAGGCTCAGTCACTGCAAAATAACGGTCAGACCTGTTCAGAATATTAAAAACGAGGAGCTTTGTTTAATATATGGTAATTATAACACTGATAAATATTTCGTGAAACACGACTCTGATTGGTTGTAAAACAGAAATCATTGAAACGTGATTGGTCATTGACTCCCATTTGGGGCATGAGTTAAATAGTCAATATAAACAATACGAAAATTCGAAAGTAGCTCTAATGGCTTTATAAAATAATGTTAAAATTCCCATTTAAAATCTTCTTAAACAAAAAGCGCCATTTGACGTGTCGAACAACGGTTCAAAACCTTTGGCACTTCGGGAATTGTATAAGAGAAACATTTGTGTTTAGATTGGAGGCCCTAGGATAGCTCAGTTGCAGAACATTAGTGTATAAAACTTCTTGAGACGAAGATTAGTAGATAATTTTTGGGAAATTTTGAAGGAACGTAGCTACTAAAGTAGTTCTCGTGGACTAACTAACTAACTGGCACTATCGAACCCGTAGGTTCATGGTCGCGCGGACATAAGCTCTCCATACATCCCTATCCTGAGCTAATGTTTTCCAATCATCCCTGTATAATCTACTTCCCTCAAATCATAGTTAAAATTATTCTCCAATCTCATTATTGATCTACCATCTGGGCATTTTCCATCTGGTTTTCCTACAAGAAGCTTCCATGCACGTCTTTCATTTCCTATTCGTGCCACATGTCCAACCCATTACAGTCTACGAGACTTAACTGTTCTTATTATATCTGAGTGCTCGTGAAACTACCGGTATCTTGATTTTCTTTTTTACAAATCTTCATCGATCTTACTTAGCAGACACCAAAAATTACTAGGACAAAAATGTGTGTGTGTGATAACTAGGGCAAGGATTTTCTTCTTCTTCTTCCTTCCAAGTATTAGGCCAAGGCCTGTTACGATCCTATAGAAAATTTTCCCTCCAGCGTTTTCATAGGACAGCCCAGTGATCTTCGTCCTCTTGGTCCCTCAGGGGTCCTCATCTAGGGGATATGTGGATGGCGACCACAAGGTGCCCAAGCTGAGCAAAACATTTCTTCCACTTACTTGTGTTTTGCACTCTTTTAACTTTACTTTCTAACCTCTATTGGTTAACTCTTGTTTTTCGACCCCGACGCTATTAGGGCATCCGAGGGCTAGGGTGTCTTTCCTTTCTTCCATTTCTTCTATCCTTTTCCAGAAAAGCCTGACCAGAGGCTATAAGATGGCAGCCCCATCACTGGCCTTGCCTTCCTTTGGCCAGCAACCAATCGAAGGGACTATTATTATGCTTTCAAGTCTTAGGGCCTATACAAGAATTTCCCGGAAGGCAAGGATTTTAATGCAGTAAAAGTTAAGATTGTAATATAGTATAATTAGAAGTAAGACTTCTGACTGTCTTTTATTTTGGTATCACACACAAACAGTTGAATAATATATAGGCTACTATCTGTGTTAGAATCTTAACTTTTAGTGAATTGAAATTCTTGCCCTAATAGTGAGAAGTTAGACTTCTGACTGTCTTTTGTCTTGGTATCACACACAAACAATTGAATAATATATACTATCTGTGTTGCAATCTTAACTTTCAGTGCATTAAAATCCTTGCTCTAGTGATAACGCTCTAGAGGCCACAATGTTTTATTTATTTTGAAACCAAATTCGGCATATAGTAATCAATGAACAAAAGTAAGGTACAATTCGTTAACCAGCAAAATCGTGGTTCATCCGAAACGAACATTTAAAAATCGCTGTAGCAGCCATTTTTATTTTTCGCAACAAAACTCGGCACATACCACTGAAATAAAACGAAAGAGATATTCTAAAAAAAAACATTAAGAAAAAGGGTTTACCTAAAAGCCGTAATTTAAAAATCCCTCTAGTCGCCGCCGTGTTCGTTTTTCTTGCAACGTAACTGGATGCGCACGATTTAATTAACAAAAATATATATATTCTGTAAAACCAGCAAAATCGGGACATAAATTCAACTTGGTGAGGGATTCGCTTAGTTTACGCAGTTTCTGCGCGACGGGCTTTTTTCAAATATTTATTTTTAATCTAGCAGAACCCAATTTACCACGGTACAAACGACATACTAGACTAACAAAACACGACGCATTACTTTATATTAAGTTCACCGGAGATCAATGGTCCCTTACAACAAAACACACTCCCTTTGGGAGTTTGAATTTCGAATTCTATTTTACTCTGTATAATATTAAAGTTACATTCCACTCTTTATAATGTTAAAGGTTCACCGCTGCGGTCTCGAGGTAGCGTGCTGCCTTGTCACGCAGCGGACCCGGGTTCGATTCCCGGTCGGGACAGGCTCCTGGGTGAGATTTTTTTCGGGGTTCTTCCTCACCTGCAAGACAAATGTCAGGAAGCTTAGGGCCCAACGGTTCCCGAAAATCATCCGGTCATCATCATCGTCCTTCACCGGTGTGGAGAGCAACGGGAAGCTACCACACCTACAATTCCCTAGTAAAGCTACAAAGCATAGCATGAAAATGCTATGATTGCAGTGAAAGACCTGCCCTCGGGTAGAATTACTATGGATGGATGGATAATGTTAAAGTTACTCAAGGGAGGCATGGCAGAAGTAGACCCTATCACTTGTCTATCAAACCTGTTACATTTAACGAAATAAATCTTCCGTCTAAATAATATAGTTTCTCTCATCGATTTCATACACGTTTCCGTGACATAGACTATATATTATATAACTGAAAATTATTTCTTTGTTTATTTAAAATTCTAGTAATGGTCTTCAAACATACATAAATGTTTAAGTTATGTTGGTATGGCTTCAAAATAGGTAAGAATCGGGTTACGGAAAAGAGTTCAAATGTTTTGACCAACAACTGAGCGTACGCTTGTGGAACCTGTTATGTTCAATTGCTGCATTTTCCATTGTTCTATCCTCAATCAAGTGCATACAATTCACCGATATACGTCTCTAGGCCGTCCCAACTGTACTTTCACCATGGGTTTCCCAACTTTTTTTTTTATTTGGGAATTGGTTTTCCGTCACCCTCAAAAAATTCGCCTTCTCTAGTTGTAGCGGCCCTGAATATCCTCATCTGTAAGTCTCAGTTCACTCATAATTCTTCTCACATCGTCCATCCAACCATCTTTAGAGCTTTCCTATCTATCAAAACATTGAAAGCATTTCTAGCTTTATCATTTCCAGATACATGTCCTGCCAATTTCCTAAACTTAATAACACAATGATAGTACAAGTCTATAAATTATAATTTCTTCAATTTTCCATTTTCATCCCTTATGGACCGAATATTCTTCTTAGGATCCTATTTTCGAATAAGTTAAGCGGGGTGATGGGTGAAAAATTGATCATTTGAGATCAAAATTGGCATTTTTTGTTTTTTTTGTACTAAAAAATAGCCTGCACTCTAATGTTGGCAAAGTTTCAGAGGCCTATGGCGCTTCTAAGTGCCCTAAATTACGTCAGAGTTAAAAGGCTGCGCCAGTTAAATACTACCTGCATGCAAATCTTTAAGCTTGTTTTTCCATACTTTTATTTTCACTGCATTTTTGTACACTTCAAATTTAATGGAATTCATAAATGTTGCCCTAGAAGGTTCAAATTTTTACTGCATGTCCTAAAAATAATGTGTAACAAAGTAATGCATGGGTTTCATGATTGAAGTAGTATTTTAAGAAATAAAAAATAAAATGTATGAAATTATTAATGTTTTTTTTTTGTAATTTCACGCATGAGGTACAACATTATTTTTTTCTCCTTTTGTATTCATATTATAAGAATTCTAATGCATGATGATTTTCTAAATATTCTGGGGGTCTTGTAAAAAAATAATCAGACAATTTTACTAAAAAATTGTGGAACCCATTTAATTATAATATATGCAATTTTTTTTAAAATATAATAAATGTCTCACAAGAATGAAACTTAAACACATCATTATGTATCATACAGTGAATGTTTGTACAAAAAAATCAAGTCGGTGGCTCAAAAAATGAAGAAAATAGAAATTTCACCCATCATCCCCCTTAAGGGATGGATTTATACCTTTAGGCTTATATAAGATATACCGTAGATTAGTTCCTATTTTTTTAAGAAATGTAATAGTTTTTGTAATTGATTCTCAGCATATTAATTGGTTCTTATTATATTTTGTTTCTCTAATAGCATTAATTTGATTAATTTTAATTTAATTTTCTTTTCTCCATCGTAGTCAACCTCTCGCCTTGTAGGCATTTTTATGTGCCCACGCCATGGGTTTGACGTGACCTTTCGGAATAGGAATTTTAAACTTTGGATTACAAACACACTTTTTTGACCACACAAGGACATGGAGGGCCTCCCCGAACGAGTGATCAGCTCAATCCAGGCCTCATCTGAGAAAGGGCGACACACACAATTTACTCACACACTCATGATAACTATGGTGAACATGATAATGACGGAAAAATTATGTTCAGGGGCATTTAGACCTTAAAATTTCGTGATATTTGTCTTAAGTGTGAGGAAAACCCCCGAAAAAACCATCACCCAAGTAATTTGTCCCTACCAAAGTTCGAACTCAGGCCCGCTGCGTACGAAGCAGCGAAAGTATCCTGATATTACAGCGGTGGACAATTTCAGTTTAATTTGCATAAATATTTACTTATAATGATTTTATCGTTGTTAACAACATATGTAATTTTCTGTATTTTTTTTTTCACTGGTTGAGTGGAAGAGAAGGCCTTATGACCTTAACTCGGCCATTTTTAACAAATAATTATATTCACATTAATAAAGCACAGACAAAATTGTTTTAATCACCATTAATAAAATTCATGAAAAAAACTCCGTTGAAGTATTAGTCATAAAAATTAAAAATTATAATATAAAACTACACAATTGTTACCCAATAGGTCCGTCTCCTCAATCGTTTACAAAGTTAAGGAGACGGACCTATTAGGTAACAATTTTATAATTTTATATTATAATTTTAATTTTTAAGATAGTTTTATATATTCTTAACAACAAATGTTATAATTATTTATTTCCTTTTGTAAATAGTGTTTATTTCAACTATAAATTAATTTTACTATTCATCTTTGTTATAATATTGTTATGTAATTGTCTTTTGTTCTACTGTCTTATGTTAATTTACTTCTTAATGTTAAATAATTATAACCCTTATATACCGTAAGTCCACCGCTGTGGTCTCGAGGTAGTGTGCTGCCTTCTCATGCAGCGGGCCCGGGTTCGATCCCCGGTCAGGACAGTTTTTCTGTGTGAGGTTTTTATCGGGGTTTTTCGTCACCTGTAAGACAAATATCAGGAGAACTTTAAGGCCCAACGGTCCCCGAAATCATATGGTTATCATCATCCTTCACCGGTGTGGAAAGCAACGGAAAGCTACCACACCAACAATTCCCTAGTATAGCTGCAAAGCATAGCATGAAAATGCTATGATTATAGTGAAATACCTGCCCTCGGGCAGAATTACTATGGATGGATATACCGTAAGTTAAAAAAGGGTTTCCTACATTGGACATAGTCCACCGCTGTGGTCTCGAGGTAGCGTGCTGCCTTGTCACGCAGCGGGCCCGGGTTCGATCCCCGGTCGGGGCAGTTTCTCTGGGTGAGATTTTTCTCGAGGTTTTTCCTTACCTGCAAGACAAATGTTAGAAAAACTTTAAGGCCCAAAACGGTACACGATATCATATGGCCATCATCATCCTTATCATATCATCATCCTTCACCGGTGTGGAAAGGAACGGGAAGCTACCCCTCCTACAATTCCCTAGTAAAGCTGCAAAGCATAGCATGAAAATGCCATGATTACAGTGAAAGACCTGCCCTCGGGCAGAATTACTATGGATGGATGGACATTGGATATAATAAAAAAAATATTGTTTTATACATTTTAATCTTTAGATATGTAGGCAAAACCGAAAAGAGAGATGTTGAGCAGAACAGTAATCTAAAATTTATTTATTTTAAATAATATCAAGAATTACACTAGTTTTTATGAGTATCTATTTTATTATAAATGAATCAGTTCATTTTATTGAACGGGAGACTGACGATTAATTCAAATACGGAGTAGTATTGTAATAATTGTTTTATTTGATTGAATATAATTAATATTTATGGGATTTGTATTTTTTATTTGTTCTTCAGTAATTCTTTATAGAACAAATGTGATGGTAACCACAGTTCTTATAATCGGTCAATGTTCTCACATGACCTATCTATGCTAATGACTAATTTAAACAAAATGAGGAATTTTCAGAGATTAAGCTGTGTTTACTTGTCGCGGGTCGTTGCGTAATAACACTATTCACCTGTTGTGACTTCTATGTGTCCTCTAAAATAGACCAATCAATGAAGCAACCACTGCCAAGTGGAATCGACCCGCCGCAGGCAGGGGTAGCATGACGTCACAAGTATCACCCCTATGTTGGGATGGAATCGTCAGGGTAGGAAACTTGATTGGTGGGGAAGGTGGTTAACATATATGTTGTTAGTGATCGATAAAACAACCCTCTCATCACGCAAAACTGTAAGTAATACACAGAACTAAGTGGGAAATAACATCCACTGCGCAGCTTCAAAAAGATTAACATAGCGAGAGTGATTTAAGGCAAGCGCCGAGACTTTAAATGAATTACGTCGCACTATATAACTTCATACTTAACTCTAATAGGGATAATAATGTCCTTTATGCTCAGGGGTTTCCCGGCAAGGTTTTAGACTATAAGATAGTTGTAATACTTAACCCTTTCACCTTTAAAAATCACCCTTTGTACTGAAAAACGTGTTTTTCGCTGCCTAAAAACATAACATATACACCAAATTAATGTACACAGAATTACACATCTCAAAAAATCTACAAAAAAGTCCGCGACAGCATATGTCTATCTTTTGCGGATAACTCATAATAACCATTTTTATCTTTTAGCTCATTGATGCCAAGAAGATCGGAATGACTAGATTCCCGGGCAAGCGTAGCAGCGCACGGAAGGTATTATTTTAAGGATAACTCTCAATAACCATTTATATCTTTCAGCTCATTTATGCCAAGAAGATCAGGATAAATAGATTTCCGGGCAATGTCGGTAATCAGCATGGGGTATCTAAAGATAATTACGATATAAATTTATCCTAGTATTAGCTAGTTCCATACAAAAGCTTACCTGCTATTGTCGTCTCGTAGCAAAACACGTTATTGGAAAGTTCCATATCTAGTATAAACAATTTAGTAAATCTCTGACAGTATCGAACACGGAAGTTAATGACCGCGCGGATATAAGTTCTCCATACATCCCTATCCTGAGCTAATGATTATTAATCATCCCCTGTATAATTATTTTCCTTCAAATTATTGATTAATGTTATTCTCCCAACCCATGTTCGGCCTACATACTGGGCGTTTTCCCTCTAGTTAATTATATAGACTATTTAACTCATGCCCCAAATGGGAGTCAATGACCAATCACGTTTCAATTATTTCTGTTTTACAACCAATCAGAGTCGTGTTTCACTAAATATTTATCAGTGTTATAATTACCATATTAAAGAAAGCTCCTCCTTACAATATTGCGTTCCTTTGGCAATAAATAGTATGATCTCGTTGCAGTGATAAACAAAAGAAGCAGTAGAAGCGTACCTATCGTTTCTCATTTGTTTTCAAACATCGCCGTTTACATTAAATATATAAATATTTTAAAATAACTATAGTTAAATAATGATTTGTGAGTAAACATCTTAATTTTATTCGTTAAATAGTCCTAACAAATGCCACTCTTGATTTCCAAATTCTCTAGATAAATTCACTCCTCACTTCGTGAGTCGTGAATTTATCGATAATTTGGAAATCACTCGTGGCATTACTTATGATAAAACTTTCCAAATTAACTTAATTATTAAAAAAATTGCCTTAGTTGTCAAAACGTACCATATAAATTTCATTTTATAATATTTCTCTGTGATTTGAAATATATTTTTATTTATTAATGAGAATTCTTCTCAATACAGAGGTTTATCTTCGGTCGAACAAATCATTTTTTTTGTCTAATGCCACCAAGTCTTTTATGACATTTCTGGCTTTCTCCCCTGTCATTGGCGGAATTTTAATCAATTTCTTAAGTTGGATACCTGGAAGGCGGAGTTTACGTTACCCCGATGATATGATGGGTGATAAATGATAATGAAACGCCAGGAGAGTTCTTCATCCAAACTTAACCTAAATTTCAGGCCATGGCCAACCACAGGAATAATTCCCTTTAAGAAAAAATCCTATGGTCTGACTGTGGGAATTGAATCCGGGACCTCATGAACAGTAGTCTGTAACGCTGACCACTAGCACATCAGACTGGTCATATCAAAATATGAAATAGGTTACAATATTAACATCTAAAATACATGTGTGTGTATGTTTTGAAATAAAATAAATCATCATATAGCTATAACATGACACTCTTTTTAATTGCACATATCTATTTCAATTTAAATTTACATGAGAAACCAAAAACGTAGACCTTCTGATTTTTTTTATTATTTTCGTTTCGTTTAAACACCTACATCACATTTTCCTATGAACAATGTCCCTATGTTTTGACAAATGAGGCAAATTTTGAAGAAGTGGTTGAAATCAAAAATCTAAGAACAATAATTACAAACAAGAATGAGGTACACAAAGAAATTGAACATAGTTTCAATTCTGTAGACTCAATTGCGTAGTTTACCTTGACTATTTAACTCATACCCCAAATGGGAGTCAATGACCAATCACGTCTCAATGATTTCTGTTTTACAACCAATCACAGTCGTGTTTCACGAAATATTTAACAGTGTTATATTTACCATATTAAAGAAAGCTCCTTCTTTTTAATATTCTGAACAGGTCTGACCTTTATTTTGCAGTGACTGAGCCCACAAGAAATGCGGTTACCAGATTGTATATATAGTGCATAGATGTCAACAAATAGCGCTTGCAGGAGTTAATATAAAAACATTTGTAGCAATTTATTATACCACAAAAAAAAAAACCACTGTTTGCACTTTCTTAAATGTATTTTTTCCCAGGTAATAATCCAGAAAAATATAATTGTCATATTTACATCATACGACATCAGAAATGAATTAATATACAGTTTGATGTGCATTTTGATGTGTTTCATTTTTTCTCTAATAGAGAGCATTCGTACAATATTGCGTTCCTTTGG
This sequence comes from Diploptera punctata, assembly GCA_030220185.1. Lineage (NCBI taxonomy): Eukaryota > Metazoa > Arthropoda > Insecta > Blattodea > Blaberidae > Diploptera > Diploptera punctata. The sequence goes on along the minus strand of JASPKZ010007373.1, from coordinate 530,575 downwards.
CAATAAATAGTATGATCTGGTTCCAGTGATAAACAAAAGAAGCAGTAGAAGCGTACCTATCGTTTCTCATTTGTTTTCAAACATCGCCGTTTACATTAAATATATAACTATTTTAAAATAACTATAATTAAATAATGATTTGTGAGTAAACAGCTTAATTTTATTCGTTAAATAGTCCTAACAAATGCCACTCTTGATTTCCAAATTCTCTAGATAATTTGGAAATCACTCGTGGCATTACTTATGAAAAATCATCTAGCCTATATTACAGACTAGATAATTTGCATAAAATAATAATTTAAATATTACACAAGTCATTTTAAAATTTGTCAAATCACGTGCTTAAGGAAAATACATATTAAGTCGAAAATACAGCGTTGAGATAAATGAACTGTAAAGCTTGATTGTTTATGGAAAAAATATGTTCAAGAATTTGTAAAGGTTTTATTGTAAGGAACTAATAAGAGGTAGAACTCAGTTAATTTTTCTTGTAGACTGAGCATAATGTATTGTACTTACTAACATTAATAGTATATTACGTAGAGAGGTTGGGAAGTGGTTTTTACAGAACGAGGAAAATGTTTAAAAACCGAGCAATATCGAGGTTTTTAATTTTGGATATTCTGTAAAACACTTCACAAAGTGCGTTGTACATTATTTTTTTGCGCGAAGGTATTTTCAAAATAATAAATAATAGTAAAATAATAATACAGGGTGGACCGCTCGAATGGACCTAATTTCAATTGCTTGTTACTGGCAAACGGTTGAAGATAGAAACTTAAAACAACGTTCATAGTACAGAAAAACTCACCAAGTTTTGATATCCAGATCACCACATCTCTATATGAGCCCCAGCAGTCACTGTGACGATATCAAAGCGATGAACAATTTCTTGCCAAGTACGTTGGAGTATGTCTTCTGGAATGTTCTCAATAGCCTCTATGATGCGCTCACGAAGATCACGAAGGTCTTTGACTGGGGTGGTGTAAACTTTATCTTTGACATAGCCCCAGAGAAAGAAATCCAGTGGTGTTAAATCGGGAGATCTCGGGGGCCACGCGATTGGTCCTCCCCTACCAATCCAACGGCCAGGGAAAATGTTGTCCAAAGTCGTACGAACTTCATTGGACCAGTGGGGAGGAGCACCATCTTGCTGGAAAACGATGTTAGGCTGCAGTTGTTCAATTTGTGGAAAGAAGAACTGCTCCAGCATGTCAAGATATGTGGTACCACGAACAGTTTTCCCGCGACGAAGAAAAAACGGTCCAATGACCTTATTATGTGACAAACTGCACCAAACATTCATCTTCGGACTATCACGAACATGCTCTTGAATAGCGTGAGGATTCTCCGATCCCCAGATCCGCACATTATGCCGGTTTACCTTGCCTGACAAATGGAAAGTGGCTTCGTCCGAGAAGAAAATCTTGGTCATGAAGTCAGGATCAGCGCCGAGACGGTCCAGCATCGTATTGGCGAATTCCACTCGTTTCGGCATGTCATTCGGCTCCAGACGTTGCACTAACTGCACTTTATATGCGTGCAGTTTGAGGCGTTGTGGACAATCCGTTGTAATGTCGATTTTGGTATTTGAAGTTCCCGCGAAGCTCTTCTTAATGACTTCCGGGGGCTTCGCTCAAATGCGGCTTGAACATTTGCTACCATTTCATCGGATGCTCTGCGACCACCACCATGCTTCTTCAACACAGATCCTGTAGCTAATAATGTATCACGCCACTTCTTTATGCTTCTAGCAGTTGGAGCATCACGGTTAAACACACGCCGGAACTCCCTTTGAACTCTAATGATTGATTTAAACTCCGCATACCACAAAACAGCTTGCGCTTTCATCTGCGGAGTCGCCATTTTCACAAACAATTAAATCTAAGAACGAGAAACGTATCTTTGTGCCATCTACCGACAGGATTCGAAACTTGGTGAGTTTTTCTGTACTATGAACGTTGTTTTAAGTTTCTATCTTCAACCGTTTGCCAGTAACAAGCAATTGAAATTAGGTCCATTCGAGCGGTCCACCCTGTATATTTGTTGGAAATATTTGCGTTCGTTATAAACAACTGACTAACGTTAACAGTGTGGGTATTGGCTATTAGCTGAAAGTACAGGAGGTCGTGAGACAATATAAGTTATAAAATAGAGGCAAGTGCGTATTTATTGTTTTATACTGTTTCAAATAAAATTCAGTTCACTTAAAATGCAGTGATTTGTTTCGTATAATGTATATTAACACTACCTTTTTGATATTTTTTTGTATATACTCGTACATTGTACGTAGTATACATTGAGGGCAGTGGTTTTACTTCCCACACGGGGTTTGTAATATCTAATATTACAGTATGTAATCCTCCATCAAGCAAATAATGCAAACAAAATATCGGGATGTTTTAAATAGTACTGTTTGGAAAAATAAAAATTTAAGAATAGATACAAAAGTAAGAATTTACAAATCTGTCATAAGACCAGTTCTAACATATAGTTGTGAATGCCGAACAGAAACTCAAAAAACAAAACAAATCAATGAAACAACCGAAATGAATGTTTTGAGGAAAATCGTAGGAAAATTGCCGAGAGAGAAAATTCACAGCTCTGTCATTAGAGAAGAATGTGAAATTGAACCTATAAACCTCTGGATAAATGATAGAAGACTAAACTGGAACGATCACATAGATAGAATGGAGAACAGTAGATTAGTGAAGAAAGTACGTGACTGGACACCTCAACAGAAAAGGCCTTTAGGACGACCGCAACTACGATGGAAGGACGTCACCATACCCGGGACCTGTAATAATAATAATAATAATAATAATAGCTTTATTTTACCTGGCAGAGTTAAGGCCTTAAGGCCTTGTCTACCACTCAACCAGGTTTAAAAAAATACAAACAAAAAATAGTCTTAAATCTAAATTACAATATATATATATATATATAAACGATTACAAGTTATGAATACAATACAATTAATATTTATAATGTATTTTGATTTACTCTAAATTTAACGAATTAAATATATAATATGTACAATATTATAAAAAAACAGGAAAAGATTAATGACATAGTATAAAATTAAATAAATAGAGAAAAATTAATTATTAAGACAACAGGTAACTGTATAAGCGTGACTTAAAGGTACCAAGTGTGTGGCAACCCCTGATATCTTGGGGAAGGAGATTCCAGGAGCGGGCAGAGGCTACTGTGAAGGAAGTAGAATAGGAGGAAGTGCTATGAAGAGGAATTGTTAGCAGACTGCTATCTTGTGATCTAGTGTCAATATTGTGGTAAGAGTAACTTCTCAAATCTAGACGCCAGGTAAGTAGGGATGTAGGAATTCAGAAGCTTGAAAAGTAGTGAAAGAGAGTGCAATTACGGTCTGTCAGTAAGACGGAGCCAAGAGAGGTTATTAAAGTGTTCGGAAATATGGTCATAACGGCGGATATTGAAAATGAATCGAACGCAAGCATTATGAACACGCTGCAGTCTCTGCGACAAGTCATAGTTTAGATCATTATATATAATGTCACAATAATCGAAGTGTGGTAACACAAGATTCTGCACAAGGATTTGTTTTAACGAAACTGGGAGAAAATTCTTTAAACGTCTAAGATAATGTAAGATGGAGAAAGTCTTTTTACATATGTGTTTCACTTGTGTTTGCCAGGTTAAATTTGCGTCTAGATGTAGTCCAAGATCTATTACTGAAGAAGAATAAGGGATAATTATATTATTTATAGTAATGTTTGGTAGTGTAGATATGTCAAAGGTTGTAAGCAATCTTTGTTGTCCCATTAGAATTACTTGTGACTTGTTAGGATTTAGATTTAGACCGATACTTGAAGACCAGTTAAAGATGGATATGAGATCGTCATTCATTTTTGTCATGCTGTTATAGAGAGAATGAGGAGGTGAATGTAGGTAATTTGGAGATCATCAGCGTAGAGGTGATAACGGCAGTGCTTTAGTACAGTTGGCAAGTCATTTATGTAGATTGAGAAAAGAAGAGGTCCGAGAACACTGCCCTGGGGGACTCCAGCCGGCACGTTGCGCCAAGACGAAGATCTAGAGTTTAAATGAAACGTATTGTTGACGACCGTGCAGGTATGAGTCGAACCAGGATACAGCGCTGTCAGACAAGTGTAGGTGCTTGAGCTTTATCATAAGTAAGTCGTGGTCTACTGTGTCAAAGCTTTGCTGAAGTCAAGTAAGGTTAAAGGAGTCAATTGACGTCTGTCCACGGCTTCACGAATATCTTCAGTAATTTTAGCAAAGCTTGTGGTTGTGCTATGACCATATCTAAAGCCGGATTGATAAGGATCAAGGAGGTGATTTTCTTGGAGATATTCAGTCATTTGCTTATGTACAATATGTTCCAGGGCTTTAGATAATGTCGGAAGGATGCTAATCGGTCGGTAGTCATTACAGTTAGCAGGTGTACTTATTTTTGGTATAGGCCGAACTCTAGACTGTTTCCATACAGTAGGGAAGATAGAAGTTATAAGGGAAGCATTAAAAATATGAGTCACTGTGGGTAGTATAATGTCAATGATTTTATTTAGCATTAAAATGCTGATGTTATCTGTTCCTTGTGCATTGGATTTAATCCGCTTGAGTGCTTTTTTAACGTCTATAGGCGAAATGTCGTTAAAGTGAAATTTATCTCTTCCTATATGGGGGGATGGGGATAAGTCTTTAAGAATGTCTGTTTTAGTCTTGTTGTCTGGAGGTGTCATGGGTATTGAGGTAAATGTTCATTTAAGTCATCTACAGAAATGTCTATAGAGTCAGTTGAGGGATTCAACTGTCTAAGTCCCATTGCACGGAGATTTCGCCAAGTGTCCCGTGCACTTATTTCAGGTCCGATTATACTGTGGGCGTGTCGCAGTTTGGCATTGCGTATATTTGTGTAGTTGTGTTTCTAAGTTGTTTGTACAGTTGCCAGTTCTTGTCATTTTTATGTCGTCTGTATGTTCGGTATGCTTTGTCTCGTTTTGACATAAGTTCACGTATTGAGTCATTCATCCAGGGTGCAGGGGGCGGGAAAATCGTCGGGTTTTTACTGGTGCATGTCTATCATATAGTTGTAATATCAGTGTATTAAATGTGTCTACTTTTTCATCAACTGATCTAAGATTCCATATTGTGTACCAAGGTAGTTCTAAAGCGTCTGATTTTAGTTTAGTATCGTCTATGTTTTGTAAATTTCTGTACGTAATCAATTTAGAGCGTCTTTTAGGACATTGGAGTGAGTATTCAACGAATACAATGTCATGAGCAGATATGCCGGGAGCAGGAATTGTCCATATGACAGTACTTTCTGTGGATGTGTAGTCACTATTAAGTCCAGTAGAGTGTCGGTATTAGCAGTATGATGTGTGGCAGAGAAAGGAACAATTGTCATATTTAAGCTTTGGAACATATTTTTAAGTTGTATGGCTGGTGAGTCAGTCTGAAGAAGATTTGTATTAAAATCGCCTGCGACAATAACGTGTTCATAATGAGGTAATGAATCGTTCAGAGCGTTTTCTAGATCCGAAAGGTGCCTTATTTTTTGGAGGTTTGTATACAATCATAAAAGACATTTTTTTAGACTGGCTTGAATTTCTACGAATAAGAACTCGGGGCGAGCGGAATATACAGAAGGGGACTTGTGGACCAATTCTTGGATTAAGCTCATTTGATATAAAGGCACAAACTCCTCCACCTCTTTTATCTATTCTGTCATTTCTGAGCAATGTATATCCGTCTAGGTGAACAAGGGACGAAGGTATGGAAGGGTCAGCCAGGTTTCCGAAATTAAAATGGCGCTCAGTCCAAGAGATGAAAATATGGTTTCAAACTCATCAAAGTGGGACAGAATGCTTTGTGAATTTACGTGAGCGATTTTAAGTGATGATTTATCAATAGAAAATGCATTCTTAAGTAGACTAGTAGTATTTGTTGTTGGAGGGGATGGTTGGGATTGAGGAATGTTGCTACCTGCGTTAAAAGTTGTCTGCACAATAAGAGGGTGATTGGAGAAGGTGAGTGAGTCAGAGGTTGCAAACATGTCTTCATTTGTCAGCTCAATGTTGCCAATAGCAGAAAGTAAAAATAAACTATGTAATGTAATAACTCTAATAAAATTAAAATAATTTAGCTAAACAAAGAACTTAAATTAAAATAAAACAAGTAAGTTGTCCTAAATAAAAAATAATAAACTTAAAACTTACCTAAATTAGAATAAATTAACAATATAATTGTTAGCAAAGAAAAGACAAAGTAAACATATTTTACACTCAGGTCCTATCTAGTTGATATCCGTAGAAGATCTAATTTTGCGTTTTTCGCCATTCACTTTAGCTATGACGGCACCGTCCATTGTCCATACATTTTGAATACCGTATTTCTGTATACTCTCTTGTAGCAGGCGATAGCGACACTTCGTTAGGTCCTCGCGAACAGTGACCCCACTTCCTTTCAACTTTTTCTTGCTTAGAAAAACTTCACTGCGCTTGCGGTAACTAACAAATTTCACTATATAGCCCGCGGTCTTTCAGCATTACTAACACCAACACGGTGACTTCTGTCAATGTCAGTCACTGATAAATCGACACCGATTTTTTTGGCCACCTCGATGGCTTTCTGGTCAGTGTCCTCTCCGGCCTCTTCTTTCACACCAAAAATCCTGAGGCATTGACGTCTCTGGTATTGTTCTAAGTCGTCTATTTTATTTTCTAACACCTCAATCTTTCTGTCTTTTTCATCGAGGGTCTTTTTCAGATCCTCAATTACTTTAGTGTTGTCCTGGATGGTCTTCTGCAGTTCCGCCACTACCTGGTCCCGCAACATGGACACAAACACCTGCAGAGTGCCGGATCCTGTAGCGCCTCTTTCACCACACGTTTCACAGCTTCCTCCGTAGAACTTGTCGAATCATTGTTAGAATTACGTGTGTTTTTTCCCATGTTGTGAAATGTACACACTTTTGACACTAACTAATATAAATTTAAACTTAAACTCACTACGAATATACAACTTTAGCTATGAAATAACGAAGGCACCTGCTGAAAAATAACTTAAAACCTGGAGCGTAACTTGTGCGTGTTAGTAGCTAGCCGCCATGACCTGTAGTGAATGAACACGCAATAAGCTGCCAGCTTTCATGCGTAGAGGAAGAAGAAGAATATTACAGTATAGTTATTTAGGTTCGCAACCCCGAAATGTAGGAAGTTGAACTTACTATCATGGTCATCATTGCTGTAAGTACGACAAAACGCATTATCCCGCAAAAAAAAACTAATTTTTGGTCGGGAGAATATGGTAACCACTATATCGCCGGGAATGAAAACCAATATAGTTCGCTTTTACTGATTTTTTCGTTTGTCAATATTATACTTTATTTCACTGTTCATAGGTTTTGAAGCATCTATAATAAAATCTCCATTCAATTTTATTACACACTCGAGTCTCTTACGAAGTGAATCATATATATTTTATGGCTATACATCTACGGACAGCTATTCAAACAAGACCTAAGTAAAAATACATGTTGCAAAAATGAGCTGTTAGGGATGTTACAAGAATGGATCGAATTAAAAACACCATTTCTACTTCATCTTTCCTCATATCCTCTTTTAAGTTGTGGCGACTTGGACAAAATGCTCCACCTATCTCCATCAATCCACAATACCCTCTCGTCCATTTCACTCAAATTCATTATTTTCTTTCAACGTCCTAAATAATTCTTTCCATCTATATCTCAGTCACAATCTTGGTTTCTTCCCTTGTACAGTATATTCTAGCGCTTTCCTTGGTAATCTTCCAGTGTTCATCATTTAACACAGCCATATCATCGTATTCTACTAACTTCTATTTCATTCTGTCTCTGGCCAGATTTTTGTGTTCCGAATTTTATCTTTCCTTCTCATTCCTAACATATTCTTGAAACATTTAAATTTCCACTTAATTTATTCCACTTAAGTCAGTAATCCACGTTCAGTCCCATATATTTTAATAATAGTTTAAGATTTTACACATTTTTATAACTTAATTCTATACTCTGATTCCATAAACTCTTAATTAGCATTAGGGGCAAATTTATATTCTGCTAGAATTTTTTTCTCCTTTTTATTCTTGTCGTATATATTTAAACTCTTAAATTTCTTTAAGATAATCGGGAAGCTACCACACTTATAATTCCCTAGTAAAGCTGCAAAGTATAGCATGAAAATGCTATGATTGCAGTGAAAGACCTGCCCTCGGGCAGAATAACTATGGATAGATGGAATGCCATCTAAATTCAATTTTACATTACTCGATTTTTCTTATTATTTTCAGCTCTATTATATTTTCTTCGTTGATTTTTAGCCCAAATTCTTTTAAAGCATCGTCCCATTTTTTAAAATGGATGTTTCATTTGTGTCCCAAATTATATCATAACTCATAAGCATATATGAACGTTTACATATCTGATGAACTAAAAAGCTAAGTTACAAATGAATTCAAGAATTGAAAAAAGTTAACAACTGCAGAAAGAATTAATTGGAATATTACATAGAATTCCACACAGGATAATCTGAAACAAATAACAGACTGTAGAGTAATTATTTTTTTTTATTTATTTATTTAGCCTGGTGGAGTTAAGGCCATGTGGCCTTCTCTTCCACTCACCAGGGCAAACATATATTACATCAGAATATAACAATCACAATGAACTCTAATATTAAATACTAAATAAAAATTTGATCAAAAAGATAATATCTATTATATTATGATCTATAATGCAACTAGTTAATGTTAGTTATAATTAAGACTAAAACTAATAATAAAATGTATACAATCAAGACATATTAAATTGTCCCTGTCTAATGTATATATAAAACAAGAAAAATAATGAGATATAGAAAACTAATTTTACGTTTGTACAATATTTAAAACAAAACAAAAGAAAATATTTGTTAATCTTAATATTATTTTCATAGATAATTAAATTTATTAATTGTAAAAGAATACTATCAGTGAGGTGTATAAGTTAGTTTGTTATTAAATAATTCTTTAATTTGTTTTTGAAGGATGTTATAGTTTGACAGTCTCTGACATAGTAACGGACCTTTGGACCTTTGACAGTTCAGCTTTCAGAATTGTGTACCTGTATTGTCTTAGCAAGGCATACAACATTGACAATAGTCAATCACTGTGTGGATCAACTGTTACCCTCCTGCAAACACTCCCGCAAGATGTTTGGAAACATTCCAAGCTCCACATAATACACCCTCGTGGCTTTAGTTCAGACTTAATTATATATAAATTAATTAGTGTATAATGCTGTTGTGTTATTATTTAATTGTAATATTAATGTGTTTTCTTTATGTAATTGTAATGTTAATGTTTTTTTTAGTGTATAATGCTATTGTGTTATTACCTAATTGTAATATTATTGTGTTTTCTTTATGTAATTGTAATGTTAATGTTTTTAGTGTATAATGCTATTGTGTTATTATTTAATTGTAATATTATTATTGTGTTTTCTTTATGTAATTGTAATGTTATTGCTATTGTGTTATTACTTAATTGTAATATTATTGTGTTTTCTTTATGTAATTGTAATGTTAATGTTTTTAGTGTATAATGCTATTGTGTTATTATTTAATTGTAATATTTTTATTGTGTTTTCTTTATGTAATTGTAATGTTATTGCTGTTTTTGTTTATTTTTCTTTACACTAGTACCAATTATTACTTTATTGTAACGGACTGTCAACAGCACGTACGGCTTACTGCCCGTGCGACCCATATTTGTAAATAATATTGTAAATATCTTACTTTTTTGTCTAATAAAGTCCTACTACTACTAAAAAAAAGTCCTACTACTACTAGTTCAGACTTTGTTCATCGTGTTTGATTTTAATTTTGATATAAATATTAGTAGTCATCGCTGTGGGGTCGTGGTAACAACGTTGTCACGTATGTAGTGGACCCAAGTTTGAACCCCATTCGGGACAACTTTCCTGTTTTTTTTTCCGGAGTTTTTCCTCACTTGTAAGATAAAAGTCAGAAAACGTTAAAGCCCAAATTGTTCCCAAACATCCTCTGATCGTTCGTCATTATCATATTCGCCATGTTTAGTATGAACGTTGTTTATGAATGATGTAGATCGTCTTAATGTTGTGTTGTTTCGGACGAGGCCATGAACTGAGCTGAACTCTCATTCAGGTAGGCCCTCCATGTCCTTGTGTGATCAAAAATGTATGTGTATTATCCAAAGTTTAAAATCCCTTTCCCCACGGCCATTACAGTAAGATTTTAAAGTAAAAAAAAAGTTAAAATATTTTAAGTAAAATTTTTCCGATTGAGGTTCTTTCCACTTTTTCAGCGGTTGCCCTTTTACCAGCCGGCTGCTGGCCCTTCACATCCACATGTGTCAATCACAGAGGTAGATGATCAACAGCCAGTGTAGGGGTGACATGTGGTTAGCATGTCGAGTCCCCCAGCCGTTATAGCTGGTTCCTCAACCTGGAGCCGCTACTTATTGTAGCTACCCAATTGCCTCACGATGCTGGGTGGGCACCGGTCCCATACTGGCCGAAATGCCATGAGAAAATGTCTTCCCCCATGGAGACTCGAACCAGCGCAAGTCCCGTAGCTCTGCGCCAAGGCTTCCTACCTTAACCACTCGGCTACGGCGCGGAACAAGTAAAATTTTTACATACTTAAATTAATAACCAATTTTAAATTCATAATACTTTAAAATTTTCTGGCATATAAAAACACCTATAAGGTGAGAGGTTAAATTACGATGGAGGAGAAGAAGATATTATTCAGTTAATTAGTAAATGAATTAGGCTAATTTGTTAGTGAGAATGCTTAATTTTAGCTACCATTTATGGCGCTATATTATCACGTCTGAATTGCAAATTCTGACGAATTGGGTTCCTCCCACAATCGCCGCCGTGACTTCATGTATGAGTGATTCTAGTTTCCATTTGTAGCCGTCAGAAGTCCAAAGATACATCAAAAGAAAGATATTCTAAAGGAAGGTCTCAAAAGAGATAGAAAGATGTGTGACCGAAATAGTTCGACATATGTCATGAACCCAATAAGAAACTGGGCATCTATACAGGATTGTTCACTACAGTAGTGGAAACACACAGAAATGTTGGTACAGGAATTTGCAGTAATATTTTCTGCTTTAGTCAAACTTCAAGTTCTCATAATTCCAATTTTTAAGCAGAAACAAGCAGCACTCAGAATTGCTTGAAATGTTGTATATAACAATCTGCATTAATTCAAAAATGCTATTATGGTTTGTAATTACATATTTGCAATAGCAGGAGTAATCAAATATATTCTTCTTGTAAGCCCATGTTTCCCTTAACAGAGATTTAGGCGCTCCCCCTACAGGACAGAATTTGAACCATATTAATTTATAATGTTGAGTGATTCCGGGTTCTGTGGCCGTGGTCCATAGTTGGTGTTGATACCAGACGTTTCGCCCTCAACTGCGGAGGGCATCTTCAGTGGCGAGTGCTTCTAGGCGTGTTTCCTGGTCGGAAGCTCTACTTAGAGTGAACGCTGCGGGTGTTGTATTGATACTAGTGATGGGAGCAGGGTGAGCGGGCGTGGCTCTTGCTGATTGGCTAATGGTCGTCTCCTTGTTGTCCCTAGTGTTGATGCATTTATTTTCTAGTGTACGGTACCAGGCCTTAGACAGTTTAATACCTTCCTCTTTTCTGTTAATATTTTCCTTATGCTTGTGTATTTCTATAGCCTCTCGATATAATCTAGGGAAATAATAGGAAGTTGTGGCTAAAACTTGTGTATCATCGAATAGAATCTGGTGTCCATTCATAATGGCATGTTCTGCTACAGCCGATTTATCCATTTCTCCTTGTCTGCAGTTTCTTTTGTGTTCTGATAAACGGGTGGCTATACTTCTTTTTGTGGTCCCTATGTATGGTTTACCACACGAACAAGGAAGTCGATATACGCCGCAAGTGGAGAGAGGTGGCCGAGGATCCTTAGCTGAGCGAAGGCAGTCTTCTATTTTTCTTGTAGGTCTGTAAACTGTTCTTATGTTGTATTTTCGTAGGAGTTTTCCGATACGATCTGTGACTCTTTGTACATATGGTAAGTAGGCTATGCTGGTTGAGGGTGTGTTATCCATTCTGACGTGCTGTCTTCGTGGATGTATGGTTTGTCTTATTTCCTTGGATGTGTAGCCATTTTTCTGGAAACAATTGAACAGATGGTGTTGTTCTTGTTTAAGGTGTTGTGGTTGGCATAACTTAGTCGCTCTGTCGAACAGTGTCTTAATGACACCTCGCTTTTGTCTTGGATGGTGGTTAGAGTCTTTGTGCAGATATCGGTCTGTGTGTGTAGGTTTTCTGTAAACTGTATGTTAATTTCCCCATTGCCAGTCCTTATTATTTGAACATCCAGGAAAGGAAGTCTTCCATTATCTTCTTTTTCCATAGTGAACTGTATTTTGTTGTGTCTGCTGTTAAGGTGTTGAAGGAAACGTTCCAATTCTTCACTGCCATGTCTCCATACTACGAATGTGTCATCAACATAGCGAAACCAATGTTCTGGAGACTTGGGAGCTGTTTTTAGTGCTTCTGTTTCGAATTTCTCCATGAAAAAATTCGCTACTACTGGGCTTAGAGGACTGCCCATGGCTACTCCGTCGGTCTGAGTAGCCATGGGCAGTCCTCTAAGCCCAGTAGTAGCGAATTTTTTCATGGAGAAATTCGAAACAGAAGCACTAAAAACAGCTCCCAAGTCTCCAGAACATTGGTTTCGCTATGTTGATGACACATTCGTAGTATGGAGACATGGCAGTGAAGAATTGGAACGTTTCCTTCAACACCTTAACAGCAGACACAACAAAATACAGTTCACTATGGAAAAAGAAGATAATGGAAGACTTCCTTTCCTGGATGTTCAAATAATAAGGACTGGCAATGGGGAAATTCAACATACAGTTTACAGAAAACCTACACACACAGACCGATATCTGCACAAAGACTCTAACCACCATCCAAGACAAAAGCGAGGTGTCATTAAGACACTGTTCGACAGAGCGACTAAGTTATGCCAACCACAACACCTTAAACAAGAACAACACCATCTGTTCAATTGTTTCCAGAAAAATGGCTACACATCCAAGGAAATAAGACAAACCATACATCCACGAAGACAGCACGTCAGAATGGATAACACACCCTCAACCAGCATAGCCTACTTACCATATGTACAAAGAGTCACAGATCGTATCGGAAAACTCCTACGAAAATACAACATAAGAACAGTTTACAGACCTACAAGAAAAATAGAAGACTGCCTTCGCTCAGCTAAGGATCCTCGGCCACCTCTCTCCACTTGCGGCGTATATCGACTTCCTTGTTCGTGTGGTAAACCATACATAGGGACCACAAAAAGAAGTATAGCCACCCGTTTATCAGAACACAAAAGAAACTGCAGACAAGGAGAAATGGATAAATCGGCTGTAGCAGAACATGCCATTATGAATGGACACCAGATTCTATTCGATGATACACAAGTTTTAGCCACAACTTCCTATTATTTCCCTAGATTATATCGAGAGGCTATAGAAATACACAAGCATAAGGAAAATATTAACAGAAAAGAGGAAGGTATTAAACTGTCTAAGGCCTGGTACCGTACACTAGAAAATAAATGCATCAACACTAGGGACAACAAGGAGACGACCATTAGCCAATCAGCAAGAGCCACGCCCGCTCACCCTGCTCCCATCACTAGTATCAATACAACACCCGCAGCGTTCACTCTAAGTAGAGCTTCCGACCAGGAAACACGCCTAGAAGCACTCGCCACTGAAGATGCCCTCCGCAGTTGAGGGCGAAACGTCTGGTATCAACACCAACTATGGACCACGGCCACAGAACCCGGAATCACTCAACATTATGATTACCGGCCGTGAAAGCCTGCATTCAACATATTAATTTAGTTACACTTGTTTTTGTATAGATGCCATTTTAGTGGTCCGTGGTCAGCGTTCCGCCTCATTCTGACATCTAGGAAATCAAGGTAGTACTAGGACGGGAAAATTCGGTAAATTTTGCTTAGAGACCTTTTCATTCAGGCTTAAGGATTTTTACGAGCCTGAAAATCTTCTGACTCGGGACCCACGGCTTATCCCTCCCGGGGGACTTGCTCCTTGGATTTTTCCATCCTAAAAAAATCCATCGATGCCGGCCGGGTTTGAACCCACGATCCTCGGGACCAGAGGCAAGGAGCATAACCACTAGTCCACCAATTATATGAAGTAAAATAGAATTATATGAAGTAAAATCGAATTATATGAAGAAAATCCAAAATTAAATGAATACTTTATACACAAGAAGCAAAATATTTGAGATACAGTGGAACAATCGTACTCTGACCTTGGTGGCAAAGGAAGAGCAAATACTTTTTACTAAAAAAAACACCAAGACTCAACAAATGAGTAAACAAGTTATTTCTTACATTGGAATTAAAGGAATGAAATAATTCCATCGTCAAAAGTATGCAATCATTTATTTCTGGGAAGGTGACTTTAAGGTGTAAAAATTATTATTCACTGTTGTTTTCCCCAAATTAATAAATGGAAGCCACATTTCTGAGTGCATGAAATTGTTTACCTCGAGATTAAGAATGCCATACAGAATTACTGGCTACAATGTAATTCCTGGGAGGTCTTCAATTATTAATCAAACATTCGAAGAAAAAATAACTCAACCATATTATTTCATGTGAGGAAACAAAACTTGGGGAAAATATTAGAAGAAAACTGTTCGATGTTTAACTACACCAGATAAAAAAAAAGTTAAGCATATAGAGCGGAAGTAATGTAAGAGCTAAGATTTCAAGTACATTAATTGCGTGTGTAAATAGGCCAACAGTAAAAATTACCTCTATATTATAGGTTTAAAATGCATGGTTTTCTCAGAAAAAAGTGAAGATTTTTTTTTAAGGTACGAGGTAAGTCACAAAATAAAAAATTAAAATAAATACCTGGCATGTTCCGTCGTTCTCAACAAGTTTAAATTCATTTTTTTAAATCTGTAGATCGTTCAGAAACTGGCTTCCATCTTCTATCAGTAGTCCATACCCCTCTGCTGATGATGGAAGCCGATTTCTGAAAGGCCTACAGATTTAAAAATAAAATTTAACCTAGTTGAGGACGACGGACTTGCCAGGTATTTATTTTAATATTTTATTTGTTTATAACGACGAATATTGGTTTGATTTTCACACTCTGCATAGGAGAAGTGAAATAGACTAACTTTATTCTTTGACATTTTTTATTGTATGATGTTTTAGTAAAATTTAAATAAAAAGAGACAGAATTAAATAAATGTTTATTAATGTTAGGCAAGAAGAAATGACAATATTGTAATAGGCGTATTATGAATTTTATCGAACAATTGTAAAGCGAAAGGTTTGTCAATTTCACGTCACTTATGTACTGTGCGAAAAGCAGACCAATATTCATCAATTAGATAGTATAACTATCACAGGATTCATGATCGGAGCAAGAGATACCTGGATTCTTAGATAAATTTTGCAATTTCTTAGATTTGGGCAGAGTGTACATTCTAAAATTGCTATTGCTGCCATTAGAGGATCCATTTAAATTTTATGAAACCATATTTACAAAATTTAAACTTTATAGAATATAGGCCTACTTCAATTACAATTTGAATTTTTTAAAATGCATTTACAAAATTTATTTGATCAATTTTGAAAATGAATTGTCTGTATCACTTTGTCCTTGCGGCAATCCTCTAACGAGGAAAGTTGTATATAATATACCAATACACTCTTGCACCAAAAATACTTGCCACAAGGAATTCATAAATAAAAATCTGAGCACTTATTTTACTTCCACCAAATATAACCAACGATAAAATAATAATATTTAAATATACAGTAATAAAAAAGTTTACTTTATAAACGTTGTAAAAGACTTCACGAAATACCCTATAGCCTCATTATTAATCACCTTGCACTTTGAAAACACTGTATAATTAATAAGTGACCTACTGAATTTAAATCAGCTTGTTACAAAACTCCAAGTTTGAAAGAACAGCCGAATATATTCTTCCTGGCACGATGATCTCATTAATTATAACTTTACAATAACTGGTTCTTGGAGAAAAAAGCTATAAAGTAACTACCAATTTCAAACTTTTCGGTTAATATGTTTTACAGAAAATCTTTAAAACTCAAGAATTTGTGGACGGTTGCCAGAGATAGAGAAGTCTGGAGAAACATTCTGAAGGAAGGCTTGATCCACCCATGAATGCTGTGCTGCTGATGGTGATGCTTTACAGCAAGAATAAATAATGCTTACAACAATAAATTTAAATAAAAAGTTCGTCACGCAGGAACTGCGTAAACTAATAATAATAATGGTTTATTTATTCTGGCAGAAGGCCTTCTCTTCCAATCAACCAGCACAAATTACAAGTACATATTTGACAATATAGATTATATATACACTATATTAAATGTTGTAGTGGAAATTTCATGTACGAATAACATTTTATATGATGATAATAATAATAACAATAATAGCGAATTCCTCATTAAGTGGTCTCATTGTAGCGTGCTGCCTTATCAAGCAGCGGCCCGGGTTCGATTTCCGGTCAGGGCAAGTTACCTGGATGAGGTTTTTTTCCGGGTTTTTTCCTCACCTATAAGAAATGACAGGAAATTTTAAGGCCTAAACGGTCCCCGGACATCATATGGCCATCACAATCATCCATATTCATCATAAAAGTAAAGTAAAGTAAAGTAAAGTGATCCCACAACAGACCCGGAGGTCCTTGGGGTAGTAGGAAGTTAAGGCTCCCACTTTTTCTAGACAATCGGCACTTGATGTCAGCCGGGTTGTCAGCCCTGCGTGACGGCCGCCTTTACCCCCAGAACAAGCGTCTGGTACTCATTTCCGTTAGAGGCTGAGTCGACCCCAGGGCCATAGTGCCGCCAGAGGGTTTGGGTCAGTTTAAAAATCCTGACCCCAATCCATATTCATCATAGATTAAATATTAAGGATTCTCCTGGCGCACCACTATCATCATCACCTATCTATCATATAACCGGGGCTGCGTAACCCTGCCTTCCAGGCGCCCCAACATCAAAAGTAGATTACAAATATGCCAATGCCAAGAGAGAACACCAAAAATGTCGAAATAACAACCTGGGGCATTGAATAAAAAATATCCGAAGCTTGTTCATCACTGGGATCTCAAGATCGAGTTTTGATTACTCCATGTGGGTTTCGTAGTGGACGAAACGGAGCTAGGGCAGATTTTTGTCGGGGTTTCTCCTGTTTTCACCTGCCAGAAATTTCATTAGTACTCAGCCATTTCGTTTCATTTCGCCCCTGTGACGGTGCGTAAGCCATGGTCGGCCGGCACACTTGTTCACAGACCTGTATAAATATAAGGAGTTCATATCATCTCACCCCTCGACCTGATCCTGAGTTGGACGCGAGTTGAGGATACAGTAATAGCTCCTTATTCGCGTTTTCACTAAAAAATTGCGACACAGTTCCTGTATTCGCGGCTAAAAATTTATTTATTCGCGGATCCAGTCGGTATATTAGAAGGTTTAGTATCCTTTATTAACGCAACGGCAAACTATTTTTTTTTTTTACTGCAGGCACGTGTCAAGGCGGCTTTTACAAAGAGTGATTCAAATCAAATTGAGAAATTAATATCAAAGTAAAACAAACCTTATTGTCACTAAGCCTAAAGTTCGTTGTTAAAAGCCACCGCCGCTGTATTTCACGTGCCGCTATGTCCGTTGATAAATGCCGCCCTCGCCACGATCGGTGTTTTATTGTTTCAACTTGTCATTCGTTGCAATAATTTTTACTGAATAACACGCGTCTCTTCTGCTTTGTTACCTATTTATAATGTCGAGTGAAAGGAAAATTGTTCAATATCTCTCATTAATTGATTTTATTTTCATAATTTTATTATATTTTGGAACCTTGGAACGTATCCGCTATATATCCATACAAATCACCACTACTTATATACGAGGTTTCTGTATTCGCGAGATATTTGAGGAACACATCCCCCGTGAACAAGGAGCTTTTACTGTATTTATTTTATCTGAAGGTTGTATTCGTAAAGGCACAGATCTATAACAACTTTGTCTCTGAGGCCAAACCCATCATACGCCACTTGACTAAGGAAGGGCCAATGTTCAAACTTTTATGATCTGTACATTAAAATGTGGAGAAAGAAAAAAAGTTGACATTCAATAACTCTTCTTTTTCAAGATGAGTGAGCATATATATCCTTAGGCTAAATAAAAAAGTATCATTTTATTATGTGTATCATAAGAATTGCAGTTTTTAACATTTATTAAAAATTCCCTAATTGTATACGAGATCCTTAGAAGCCAAGTGGTACAAGTGAAAAATCGCTAATTTTGGAGTGTACATTTTAATAGTTAAAGCAGATACTAATCTGAGTGGCTAATGGATACAATAAAAATCTGCCTGTTTCTGAAATCTAGTGACTGAAAAGACAATTGCTTAAAGACAATCACATATGGAGTACACATATGGAATTATTAAGTAATGAAACCATCCCTTGTACACAAAAACACCCCAGATTACGTTTATATAACACTTTGGCTAGACCAGTGTTGACCTATGGTAGTGAAGCATGGACACTAAAAAGACAACATGAAAGCAGAATAACGGCTTGTGAAATGAGATTCATGCGCAGAACAGCGGATTACACCAGATGGGATCGGAAAAGGAACACCGATATCTTAAAAGAATTGAAGACTACGCCAATTTTGGAATATATTAAACAGTACCAACTAAATTGGAAACACCATCTTGAAAGAATGAGTTCAAATTGGATCCCTAAAGCTGTTTATAATTATATACCAAGAGGACGAAGATCTCTGGGCCGTCCTATGAAACGCTGGAGGGAAACTTTCTATAGGATCGTAACAGGCCTTGGCCTAATACTTGGAAGGAAGAAGACATATGGAGTATCTCAACTTTGAACAACACCATTTACTCAAAAATGGCATTTTATTACTTATACCCTTTTGGCTTCTAAGGGTCTCATACACCCCAGTTGTTACAATACCATGAGGTTAGAACTATTTGGTTTTATATTACTTTTATAAAATGTTTCATGAGTTTCAAGTTTTCTGGGATTTAGGTATATTCTTGTGTGTGTGTGTGTGTATGTTGTACATACATACATATATTATTTGTTTGTAACGCTACATCCGAGAACTTAATTAAACCGCTGCTTAGCTATATTAAATTTTCCCATAAATATATTTCCTGTCGACCTTCTAGAACTATTATAAGACAAACGTCTTCCTTTCCTTATCAAAATATGTCAAGTATAATTGATAATCCAGGAAACTAGGAGTAAAATGATAATAGGTGAAACCTGCAGCGAATTAATGTTACGTAACTAACTCAGTGGCACTATCAAACCACGAGGATCGAATTCGCGAGGGCATAAAACTCCATGAATTCCTATCCTAGATTAATATTATCCAATTATTACCTTATAATCACTTTCCTCAAATTGCAGTTTAACGTTATAATCCAACTTCATACTTGGCCTATCTACTGGGCGTTTTCCTTCTGGTCTACCTACAAGAATTTTCCATGGCCCTCTTCCATTATTCATTCGTGCCATAAGCTCTGCCAACCGCAAATTATTCTTAACGTATATGGTTTCCTATGAAGATCATGGAGCTCCCTTCTTTCTCCTATTCACCTGTCTGTACGTCTCTCTTCGGTGCAAAAGGATTCTACCTTATTCTCAAATACTCGCAAACGTTTATTCTGCCTTAAAGTAAAATACCATGATGGAGGAATCGTTTTACATACTATCTTCAGTTTAATATTCTTTTAGTGAAATTTGGATAAAACGTACCCTTGTAATGACTAATCTTAAGTACTGTTTTAATGTTTCGTAATAACTAACTCACCGGCAATATCGAACCCGTAGGTTCATGCCCGCGCGGACGTAAGTTATCCATACATTCCTATCAACCTGCAGGAAGAAGAAGACCAGGATGTCCACTCAAAAGACTTCTGGATGGTGTTTCTCTTGAGGCCGAAACGGGTCAACAAATGGCCTGAACTCGTGAATGTACTATGATGATGATGAAAAATCCCTGAGTTATAATTTTCTACCGTGAGCGAACCGGCGCATTTTATGTTATTAGGAATGCACATATGGCAAAATAATATGTTCATTCAAACAAATTGAACATTGCTGAAGGAAATACAATAAAACAAATAACTTTATCTATCGCCGTCTTTTGATATTTGCGTCCTAAAATTAAGTTAATCGCTTTGCCCGGACTTCCCCTATTAGTTGCTTCAGGAATTAATTTTCTTTTATACAGGTAGGTTATGCAATTAACAAAGATCATGCTTAAGAATCGCTTCGATTCACAAGTTTAGAAACTTTAACGTAAGATACAGAATACATAGAAGGACGAATAAAAACTGGTCACAGATTAAGGCCAGTGTGTCCTTGTACTTTATGCATGGAATAAATAGAATGTAAACTATTTAAATTAACACTCACTTCTTTATAAACCATTAAATTAGTGTATCAAATTAATCAGTATTACAGAATAAAATAACTTAAGTTTAAGGTAATGGTTCTCCAACTTTCGTACTTTGAGCCACCCACCCATTTTATTTTTACCTTGAATAATTTAGTGTGCGCCTTGAAATGTTTTATCGTATGCTTAACGATTTCGGTTTAATTATATTTTAAATCCGAAATATGAAATTACGGCATATCATTAATTATTCATTATCCCAGGTTGTCAGTTCCATATTTCTGGTGTTCTCTCCTGGCATTGGCGTAATTGTAATCCACTTCTACGGTTGGGGAGCCTGGAAGGTGGGATTAGGCTGTCCCGATGATATGATGGGTGAAGATAGTGGTGCGCCAGGAGAGTCCTTAATAACTAACTAACTCATAGCCACTATCGAACCCGTAGGTTCATGGCCGCGCTGACATAAGCTCTCCATACATCCCTATCCTGAGCTAATGTTTTCCGATCATTCCCTGTATAATCTACTTCCCTCAAATCATAGTTAATGTTATTCCCCCCTCATTCTTGGTCTACCAACTGGGCGTTTTCCCTCTGGTTCTCCTACAAGAAGCTCTCCATTCATCCCTATCCTGAGCTAATGTTTTTCAATCATTCCCTGTATAATCTACTTCCCTCAAATCATAAATTAATGCTATTCTCACACCTCATTCTTGGTCTACCAACTGGGCGTTTTCCCTCTGGTTTTCCTACAAGAATCCTTAATCCTAAACTTAATCTAAGGCGAATATGAATTATGATGGCCATATGATGTTCGGTGACCGTTTAGGACTTAAAGTTTCCTGACATTAGTCTTACAGGTGAGGAAAAACCCGAAAAAAAAACCTCACCCAGGAAACTTGCTCCGACCGAACTTGAACTCGGGCCCGCTGGGTGATAAGGCAGTACGCTACCTCGAGACCACAGTGATGGATTATATCCAAGAAAAATAACACAAAATAATACACTTATAAAAGAAAATTTTTAATTCAAAATTTAAATTTAACTCCTTAACGCGACGGCATACCAGCCAGCTGCAGGATACAAGCAATTAAATTGGTATGGGCATATACGACGAATGCAAGAAGGGTTACCCAGAAAAAAATGAAAAAATTGGAATGGTGACCACTAGGAAGAAGAAACAAAGGAAGACTGGGAACTCGTGGATACAAGAAATAAGAAACGAGTAGAGAAGGAAAATAAAACTTTATGCACAGAAAGATGTTTAAACATTAACATCTGTATATAAAAACAAACAAATATATAATAATAATAATAATATATTATTATTATTATTATTATTATTATTATTATTATTATCATCATCATCATCATCAAGATAATTGGAGGTATGCAGAATAGGACTAGCTATTTTTCGCCAAACTTTCAAAATAAACCAGATAAATGTTCAGCTAATTGATTTGAAACGTAAAACGATAATTGAATTAACATGCAAAGACGTGCATATACTAATGAGAGAGATTTAGACACTCCCGTATTCAAAGGAATATTTTACTCATGCCGGCCACAAAACAAGTGAATGACTTACGAGCATGTATACGAAGTTAGAAAAATGCTTACACAATATTTCTTTTAGATATTGGACATTCATATACCAGAACTTGGGAACCTAAACATAAAAAAAATCTTCACTGCACAAACTAGAACTCAATGAACCATCTTTTTCTGCAAAGATATTTCACAATTTCCTGTAAAATAAAATCTTATAAGATACATAAATATAATAAGAACATTTAAGTCTCGTATATTGCAATTCTATGGGCATTTGACACGAATGGGGAAATAAAGAGGGGCATGGAAACTTCTTATGGAAAACTAGGAGGCAAACGCCCAGTTGGTAAACGAAGAAAGAGGTGTGAGAATAACATTAACCATGATTTGAGGAAAGTAGATTATACAGGAGATCGGAAATCAGTAGCGCAGGATAGGAATATGTGGAGAGCTTATGCCCTTGCGGCCATGAACCTGCGGGTTTGATAGAGCCAGAGATTTAATTAGTTATAAGATGCATACAGTAAAAATAAAGTGATTACACTTCAGAACTTTATAAGAGACTCTTAGAGTAGCAGGGTTGACGGCCGCTTTCGCCCCCATAACTTGCGTCTGGTGTCAATATATGAGAGGCTGAGTCAACCCCAGTGTCACGGTGGTGTCAGAAGGTTATAATCATCATCAAAGGCTCGACAACCCCATGTGGGCCTTGGCCGCCTTCAGAAGCTTATGCCAGACCCCCCTGTTCTGAGCTTCAATCTTCCAGTTTTTTTTTATTTTTAAAATCTGAATGTCTTGAATTATACTATCCTCCCATCTTAATTTAGATCTTCCAACTTTCCTGGCCAATAGAGGTGCTCATTGTAAATTCTTTTCGTAATCTTTTTGCCGTCCTTGCGAATAATGTGTCCAGCCCAGGCCAAACTATTAATTTTAACAAAATTCAAAATATCTGGCTGATTATACAGTTTATACAATTCATTATTGTATCTCTTTCCCCGTACATTATTTTATTTCACGGCACCAAAAATGGATCTCAGTATCTTCCTTTCAAAACACCTTAATAATTCCTCATCAGATTTCAACATGGTCCAAGTTTCTGATGCATATGTTAACACTGATCTAAGGAATATTTTTGTCTTTCTAGATATAAACTGAGATCTAAACATTTTCCTGAGTCCAAAAAAACATTTGTTTGCAGCCATGATCCGTAGACGAATTTCAGAAAATTGCCATTTCTACAATTTACTTCAGATCCTAGATAAATAAAGCTATGAACCAGTTCAAATTTATATTCGCCAACTTCCAAACTAGATGGGCAAGCTTCGCTTCAGAAGGTTAAGGACAGTTAAATTCCGACCTCATCGAGAATTGATCCCGCGACCTTCTGGCTTCAAGCTTACTGCCTTAATCAACTGCAATAAATGCCACACAATTCAATGCCTAGCACACAGTAGTAATTTCGGTTGAAGGTTATATAACTCCACTATGAACATAAAGCCAATGTTGGGTTAATATTCTTACAACTAAACTTCTTCTTCTTCGTCACGGTTTAGGCTTATTTACTAGTCTGTTCCGGCTCCAAATTGCTGTTGTTTCCATCTTTTCTTTGGTCTTCCTAAACATCTTCCTTGGAGCTTGTAAGTATTTTTAAGTGTCCCTGAGTACGCTACTAACGTTCTGCAGGGTTAGTCCTTTTGGAGGGGCTGCCTCCTTAAAGCCTTTGGACTTGCTTCCTTGTGTTTTATCCCCACAAGGAGGGTAGCCTCTTCCGCCTTCTGCCGTTGAGAACTTCACTCTTGTTTCCCCGAGCTGAGTCTCTTATTTCATCCCCAGAGGTTGGGTTGCTACTTCCGCCATTTTCGCCGTTCCAATATTTCTATCTCCGCCGTGTCTGCCGTTGTGATCTTCCGTGTTTGCAGCTTCCAGTGTGGTCGTTGCTCCCTCGTTGCGGATTATTCTTAGTTCCCTCTCCTCTTATCTAACCGCAAGCCAAGGCTTCCCGGTTATGATCGTTTGGGTCATTGGTACTAAGCCTCCCTACCACGCCAAGATGATAATCCACAGGGAGGCTTACAACTAAACATTGACTTTATTTAAGAATATTGGTAAATTCAAAAATGAAATATTACAAGACATGCATCCAACAAGCAGTGAAATTGTAAACACAGTGATTTCACTACAAGTCTTGGGAGATTAAACTCCCATCTTTCTAGGCAATCAAAAGTAGCCGGGTTGCCAGCCTGCGTTGACGACCGTCTTTACACCCAGAATATATACTGGTACTATTACTCTGGAATCAACTCAGTCTCTTACTGAAATGAGTACCAGACACTTGTTCTGGAGGTAAAAGCTGCCGTCACACAGGGCTGACAGCCCGGTTGACATCAAGTGCCGATTATTATTATTAATTCACCCATTTGTAGATAAAAAGGGGGAAAACACTAATTCAACTATTAAATATGTAATTTAGGGTTATTATTACTATTATTATTATTAGTATTATTACTATTATTATTATTAGTATAATAATAATAATAAATAATAATAATAATAATAATAATAATAATAATAATAAAACTCCAAATACACCGTGTTCCAAAATGATGGACGGGGTTTTAGGTTGTTGGTATAGCTTTACAAATTATATTGGATGCGTGATTATTTGCTATAATGGAAGAAAAACTGTGAAAGTTTCATATCCTGCATAATTTGATTCTTGCCATTATAATATCGGCAGCGTTAAATTTGAGAAGCCATTCTGTGTGTTGCAATTTGCGAGGTCTGGTTCCATTGTTGCAGTGCAGCGAGTTTTCGACGGCAATTTGGAATTGAAACTCCGACAGATAAGATTATCCGTCGATGGTATAAACAGTTAGAAACAACTAGATGTATCTGTAAAAGGAAAAGCCCAGAACGTCTACGAACACCAAATGACGCTTCGGTCCGGATGACATGGTTTATTCCTATGGTTTCCACAGTCTCCCGATCTCACACCTTGTGATTTCATCCTGTGGGGTATGTGAAGGATCATGTGTACGTACCACCACTTCCCGTCAACCTTCCAGACTTGAGAAGAAGGATAGTTGTTGCTGTTGAAACCATTACTCCAAATATGCTGACCAATGTTTGGGAGGAATTCGACTATTGACTAGATATGTGCCGTGTAACGAAAGGTGCTCACATCGAATAGTTATAAAGTATGTTATGAAAACTCGAAGAGTTTCTCTTTAATCCCATGTAAGTTTTGTTCTTATATCATGTAAGGGAAATTAAAGAACTTTAAAATCCCGTCCATCATTTTGGAACACCCTGTACAATAAGTTTACAATAACACATTGAACTAATATCGTTTCAAAATGATTGTGATGTTTTCTTTCCTACTTTTAGTTTTCGCTTTTACGATTTTCAGATTTACGACATAAATACCAAAAAAAAAACAATGTTAGTAATTAACGCTGTATATTTTTTTATTTGAAATACTATTGTATAGGGTTATGGTTTCTTACTTTAAGAGAGTATAAAGATTACAAGTATTTGAGAATAAATTACTTAGGATTTTTTTTATCATAAGTAACGCCACGAGTGATTTCCAAATTATCGATAAATTCACGACTCACGAAGTGAGGAGTGAATTTATCTAGAGAATTTGGAAATCAAGAGTGGCATTTGTTAGGACTATTTAACGAATACAATTAAGCTGTTTACTCACAAATCATTATTTAACTATAGTTATTTTAAAATATTTATATATTTATTGTAAACGGCGATGTTTGAAAACAAATGAGAAACGATAGGTACGCTTCTACTGCTTCTTTTGTTTATCACTGCAACCAGATCATACTATTTATTGCCAAAGGATCGCAATATTATAAGGAGGAGCTTTCTTTAATATGGTAATTATAACACTGATAAATATTTGGTGAAACACGACTCTGATTGGTTGTAAAACAGAAATCATTTAAACGTGATTGGTCATTGACTCCCATTTGGGGCATGAGTTAAATAGTCTAGAGAATTTGGAAATGAAGAGTGGCATTTGTTAGGACTATTACACTGTTTACTCACAAATCACTATTTAAATATAGTTTTTTTTAAATATTTATATATTTAATGTAAACGGCGATGTTTAAAAGCAAATGAGAAACGTTTGTTACATTTCACTTGTTCATCACTGCAACCAGATCATATTATTTATTGCCAAAGGATCGCAATATTGTAAGAATGCACCCTAGTGGAGAAAAAGTGAAACACAGCAAACTATAATAATTAATTTCTTATGTCCTATGATGTAAATATGTCAATTATATTTTTCTGGAACGTTATAACCTGGGGAAAAAATACGTTGAAGAAAGTGCAAACAGTGGTTTCTCTTCTTTTTGTTGTTGTTGGTATAATCAACTGCTACAAATGTTTTTATATCATCTCCCGCTACCACGATAAGGTTACATTCGTGCACTATATATACAATCTGGTAGCCACATGCAGTCACTGCAAAATAATGTCATGACCTATTCAAAATGTTAAAAAGGAGGAGCTTGATTTTACAGTGATAAAATTAAATTGATAAAATCGAGGTGAAAAACAACTGTGATTAGTTGTAAATAAAAATAATTGAAAAGTGATTGGCCATTGATTCCCATTTGGGGCATGAGTTAAATAGTCGAACAGATAGATGGAGAACACAACAATCAGCTGTATAATCTTTACAGGAAACCAGAGATAGGCCTATTAACTGTTAAATCTCATAGACTGTGATGACACGGATATGTGGCAAGAATGGGGAATGGAAAAGTGGCATAGAAACTTCATGTACGAAAGACAGAGGGATAACCCCAATTGGTAGGCCAAGAATGAGGTGGGATAATAATGTTTACCAAGGTTTGGAAAGGTAAATTGCACAGGGAATGATTGGAAAACATTAGTTCAGGATATGGATGTATTGAGGCCTTATGTCCGCGCGGCCATGAACCTTTGGATTCGATAGCACCAATTAATTGTTTGAATGTACACAGTTCTTGTATTCGGGTACTGCTTGGAAATGAAGTAATGAATATTAAGAGTAAATAAATGATCTAGAAATAGAAAAGCGATCTGTTTAAAATTCAAAATTACTTAAAATTCCACAAAATGTAGGCCTATAAGAGAGAAATACATAGGTAAAATAGGACGTTTGTTATAATGGAATGACCCAGTTAAATATCCGGTATGGGTAGATCGCTGACGTCGTGCTGAAATGAATCCGAACGTCGCGATTTCAAACTCGGTCCAGGTCAATCGATTTCAAGTTTTAAAATTCAGGGTGCACGAAAGAAAATCTAGATCCGTCAAAAGTCGAGAAATGACCGAGTTGATTAGGTGACTATAAAAATAAAATAGTTCAACCTTAACTTTTTTATGCTTGCTCATATCTAACAAGGAAACGACAAGGCACTTATTAATATATATTTCTATTGAATTTTTAAGAGACTTTGAGTTAGTTTTTTTATTATTAAGTAGCTAATACCCGGCGTGTGCTTCTACGCCTAAATAAATGAAAATGTATGTGCTTTGTTTAGTTGAATAAGTAGGAGGTAAAATAATTATAAGTTTATATTTTTTAGATACCCCGTGCTGATTACCCTGCACTGCTCGGGAATCTACTTATACCGATCTTCTTAACATAAATGAGCTGAAATGCGAAAATTAATGTGTTTTATGTTTAGTTAAATAAGTGAAAAGAAAAAAATTATATCGTAATTATTTTTAGATACCCCGTGCTGTTTACCCGGCGTTGTCCGGGAATCTACTCATCCCGATCTTCTTGGCATAAAAGAGCTGAAAGACAAAAATTAATGTACTTCTCATGATTAGTTCAATAAGTAACATTAAAAATAATTATAAATGTATATCGTAATTAATTTAAGATTCCTCGTGCTGATTACTCGGTGTCGCCCGGGAATCTACTTATCTCGATCTCCTTGGCATAAATGAGCTAAAAGACAAAACTCGTTACTGTGAGTTATCCGTAAAAGAATACCTGCCATGTGCTGCTATGCTTGCACAGGAATCTACGTACTTGTCTTGATCTTCTTGGCATCAATGAAAGACAAAAATGGTTATTGTGAGTTATCCGTAAGAGATAGGCCTATGCGGTCGCGGACTTTTTTGTAGAGCTTTTTTAGATATTCAATTCTGTGTACATTAATTTTGTGTATTTGTTATGGTTTACGGAGCGTAAGCCAAAAATTGTCCAAAGAGCTATTTTTCACGTTTTCCACTACAAAGGGCGATTTTTAAGGGTGTAGCCTATGGTCATCCCGGGAATCTCCTGAACATTTTGCAAAAAAACCCATCACAATCGGATCAACGGTATGGCCGTGCATAAAGTACGAACAAACAAACAAATATTCATTTGTATATATATAATTAATTTAGTTGTTTATATTACATTACAATATTATTGATATGAAACTCTAGAAATTAAACATACTGTGCATGAAAGTATAACTGTATTTCAGCTAAAATCCTAGCATACCGGGAGGTGAAAGCTGAAATAGGGTTCGTATTAATTGGAGATTCAATAATAATAATAATATATTAAAATATACAAAGTGTTACAGGAGTCACCGACAATCTTTTGAAGAAGGAGACGTAGGTCTATACAGTAAACATTATTTTACTGAATAATATTTAAGTAAGATAAATTTCATTAAATAAATCTAAAATATTTTTTCTTTTATGTAAATAATTATTATAATGGAAGTAGATTGTAGATATAATTACTTTTAGGACAATATTTCGTAAAGATAGAGATATAAAATTATTAATAAAAGTGTATGACTTAATTACAATATCCTCAATATATCAATATCGTCTACAATATGTACAATATCTTACGAATATTTTGTAAAGATTGAGAAATGAAATGGTTTATTACAATACAAGGTTGGGAAGTGGTTTTTACAGAAGCGAGGAAATGATTAAAAACCGAGGATAGCGAGGTTTTTAATTTCCGAGATTCTGTAAAACACAAACGTGTGTGTGTTGTGTATTATTTTCTGCACGATGGCGGTTCAAAATAATAAATAACAATAAAATAATAACACCTTTGTTGGAAATATTTGCGTTTATTAAAACAACTGACTGGCATTAGCAGTCTTGCCAATGTATATACGGTAAATGCCGAAAAATAATTTAGTTGAGACTGACTACACTAGACCGTGACACCAATCAGGCATAACATTGCGGCAAGTACGAATTTATTGTTTCATATTGTTTCAAATAAAGTTCAGTTCATTTAAAATGCAGTGATTTGTTTCGTATTAACATTATCTTTTGGATATATTTTTATATACACTTTACGTAGTAGACATAAAGGGCAATGGTTTTACTTCCCGCCATAGGTAGGTAATTTGTAATATTACAGTATAGTTTATTTATAGGTTGGCAACCCCGAAATTTAGAAAATTAAATGTTCAGTAAGTACGATAGAACGCACTATCGTCCAAAAATATTCATAAATATGTTAATTTAATATTTTCAACGGATGACTTAATTACAATATCTTCAATTTTATTAGTTTAAGAAGATCAATGAATATTTTCCAATATCAGTTGAACTGCAAATATCTGAAAATATAAGAATGTTTGAATTCTCAACAATGAGAATAAGGAGATTAATCTCGTGATATGGTGGAAATTTATTTTATAAATCTTCAAAATTTCAGTCTCTCTTGAATTGCAGGAGAGATAAGAAGGAATTATCATGCTATTGCGGGGAGGTTCGATATCGGCATTACTGTATAAGGTGGAGGCCCAGATTAAAAGAGTACGTAGGACATTTTAAATACTATATGGGCAGAAGAGATAATGAAATAATTAAATACTTCATGTAAATACTAAAATATTTCAAGTGTAATATTATAGTCAGTGATTAACTTATTTCTATGAACAGATAATTGATCAACTTAGATAATGTTTTATCAAGTGCGGGGATATCATAGGAAGTGTTGAAATTACAACAAATGCCGTTGGAAGTAGGAAAATGATAACAATTAAAACAAAAAATGAATTCATTTGTTTTTAACTCATGAGTTTACTTTTACAAATAGGCCTTTCGAATTCCTCGTGTTCTTTCATATGAGAAAAGAGAAAGCTTTACCCTGAGTGAACACAAAGTGAACCCTAAGTGAGTCAAGTAATTCCGAAGTGAAACATCCCGCACAAGGGTCGCAACAATACGGGATTAATCAACATTGTTTCCTCAACATTATTTTAGGAACAATAGTTCGTAGAAAATGGGATAATTTTTTGTTAACGAACATATAGGCCTATGCTCAAACAACTCGTATATGAGTTTTGTACGTTGGTCAAAAGCTCGTCCATTAGGTTATACAAAATATGTTTTATATGTTCTGAAAATTTGCAATGTGTTGTCAAAATCTGCTCTTTGATATCTTGCAGCAAAGACCATACAGCAATGTCGAGCATGACAGGATTCTATTCGATGTGCTGAAACGAATTAATGATTCGGACAATCAGTTGACCTCTGGAATTTTTACACATCTTACTTGGACATACTCCCAAAAAAAAAAAAAAAAAAATCAAGGTGGATTAAGTCAGGCGAACGCGCTAGCCATGCAACGGCCAATGGTAGTTCAATCATTCAGTACAAACTCATGTACTAGTAAGGCAGAGTGGAGGGATACACGCAGAATAATTGACTAAAATTCTGTAATCCGAAACTAAATGCGCTAGTTCCGGGCCCGCTTGCCGCCTAGTGCCGTAGAGAATGTAATAGGCCGCTCTGAATTTAAGGGAATGTAATGCAGCAGAGCGTAAGAAATGGGAAAACATCCCTGAACTCTATAAACATTGGAAAGGTTAATCGGGAAGCACTTTATTTTAACTTATCCCTGAACTTGCAACAAACTAAATTCCTAAAAAACAGATATATGGTATATTTGTACTAGAAAGCCAGAGAAAAATGGATGTGTAGTCAGCCATTTTCAATATTAATAAGAAATAAACAAAATAAGACTGAAATTCATCGGAGAACATATTGTTTAAACAACTCACCTCATAGGATTCATGCTTCCATGATATCGCGATTTCAAACATAGTCATGTTCATCGTCAGCCATAACTCCGACTGACGAAATTCTTCGGCCGTCAACTATTGTTCTCCGATGAATTTTAATGATTATACCTCATAATGTTTACTTCCCAACATTAATTAAATATAAAATAAGACTGATTTAATCAGTACAGATCAGACAACTAATTGACAAAATTAAATCCAAATTGTTTTCATGCTGTTGAAAATACATTTTTGTAAAGATGGACCATTACTGAAATAAGTACTGATGGTATAAACATGTTATGTCATACAATTTTTATTACTTATCTTGTTTACTTATAATATTAATAAATTCGTTCTTTTTTATTGTTTATTCATATGTTGGTGAAAGTTGTACACGTTTCAATGAATAATACCAGTTTAAGAACTAGTATTATTATAATGCTAAGTTATTTCAATGTTCCTTTTTCCGCCCACTATATACGACTGTAGTGATATGAGATAATTATCATATAGTATGGAATAAGTGCAGAATTATATAACAAATTGTTATGAATACTCTTCTTGTGCTATGAATTGGCAAAGAGCCTAGGAACATGCTCTGGTTCGAATCCCCATGAAGGAAGACTTTTTTTATGTAATTTGGCCAGCATGAAATCGGTGCCCACCCAGTATCATAAAACAATTGCGAAGATGCAGTACCTAGGAGCTCCAGGTTGAGAAAACCAGTTGTAACGACTAAGATTCGACATTTCGACAACATGTCACCCCGATACTGGACGGATGATCGCCTACCTCTGTATATGACACATGTGGGTGTGATGCGAGCAGACGGATGGTAGGCCTTTAGGCTTGTTGCGTAATATAGATGCGTGATAACAAGAAGTCTTCATTTAACTCGACATAGAAACACTAAAAGAATATGAACATTTCATAAACATTATTTGAACTTCAATTTATTAATTAATAAACCAATCTAAGCAGGAAATTAATAGATTATTATTAATAAGTACATAGTATGCAGAATAGTACCGAGATTGCAAATTGACTTCCGTCGTTATGCATATGTCAATAGTGACGTAACTATTAAACGATGCGGATAAGAATGAAATAATGTGACAAGGGATTCTCGATATGATGAAGCTGTTTTGCCATATCAGGGTTCCCGAAAACGCGAAAATGTAGGAACTACAGAAATAACTTATTGGCACAATGAACCCGTAACTTCATGGCCAAACTCTCCATACATGCCTGTACTGAACTAAATATCTTTTAGTTATCCCCTGTAGGCCTATAATTTACCTCCCTCAAATCATGATTATGTTATTCTACCGCCTCATTCTTGGCTAGCTACTGGGTTCTTTCCCTCTGGTTTTCCTTCAAGGGAGTTTCCATGCCCCTTTTCATTCCCCAATCATCCCAAATGTCCTGCCAATCGAAGTCAACGAAATGTAACTATTCCTATTACATCTGACATCATATAAAGGTCATATAGCTTACTATTCACATCTCTGTTCGTCTGTCTTTGGTCCAAAAAATTTCCTAAGTTTATTTTCAAAATACTCATAATCTTTTATTCTCCATTAAAATAAGACAAAAGTCCCTGTAATACTTATTAGCACGTTTAACTTCTTTCTGTAGGCCTACTTCATTCCTGTTTGTAATTATTGTACCTAACTAACTCACTGACTCCATCGAACCCGAAGGTTCATGGCCGCGCGGACATAAGCTCTCCATACATCCCTATCCTGAACCAAAGTTTTCCAATCATCCTCTGTATAATATACTTCCTTCAAATCATAGTTAATGTTATTCTCCCACCTCATTCTTGGTCTACCAACTGGACGTTTTCCCTCCGGTTTTCCTACAAGAAGCTTCTATAACGTCTTTCATTCCCCATTTGTGCCACATTCCTGTCCATCGCAGTCTACGAGACTTAACTGTTCTCATTATATCTGGCTTCCTATAAAGACCATTTAATTCACTGTTATAAAGACCATGTAATTCACTGTTATGTAAGTCTTCTATATTCACCTGTCTGTTCATCTCTCTTTGGTCCAAAAATTTTCCTAAGAACTTTATTCTCAAATACTCGTAATCTCCCTTCTTAAGAGTCCATGTTTCGCATCCATATAATATAACTGGTAGAATTATAGTTTTATATATCTTCAGTTTAACGTTTTTTGAAAGGAATTGGGACGTCAAGAGTCTCTGAAATGCATAATATCACGCATTTCCAGAATTGAGCCAATGTTTAATTTCCTTGTGCATCTCATTCCTATTTGTGATTATTGTTCCTAGGTATTTGAATTCAGTCACTTCCTCAAAATTTCCCTCATTTGTCATTAGCTGTCCATTTCCATTATATAATGTATTTCTATGCGTGACCATATATTTAGTTTTATTGATATTTACTTTGTAATTATTGTACCTAGGTACTTGAATTCAGTCACTACTCCAAAACTTCCCTCATTTGCCATAAACTGATCATTTCCACTATATAATGAATTTCACTATATAATGGGTTGCAAAAGGTAGTGAAGATAATATAATATCTCCTATCTAAATTCCAACCCCACCTGCTCGTGGTGCAACCTGCCTGAAACAAATGAGGCTCTGAGGACCGAGTCACGGCGGTATAACCGTTCCATCAAGATACAGATTAAATGCTGTATCATAATCGCGCCTGTCCAAAGGCCTGAGGTGGCAACCCCACCACTGGACTTGCTCACTTCAGGCCAGTAACCTGTTGTGAGGACTTATCTTATTAAAAAGTCTCAAAGAAGATGTAAAAGGACTGTTCTAAATTATGAAATGATAATGAATTTCAATGTGTAACCATATATTTTCTATAGCAGTTGTAAGAATCATAGGAAGGATGAAACTGCGGTAAGTGGTTTTCTTAACCTTGAGCCGCTTTCCTAATTTATAACGATTATGGTCAAGCATCAAATCCTAAACACTACAGGAATTCTACGAGAAAATGTCTTCCTCTATGGGAATTAGCAAAACTACATCAATAAATATTGATATCTGAATACCAACATTCCATTTAAAAAAAGATGAAAGACAACAAATCATGAAAGTAATAAATGTGAACATAAATGGCTCAAAAACTGAAGAGAATATTACAGTACGTCCTAAAACTAAGGCCCTTGCCATGCCACTTCTAAAGTAACATTTAAAAATGCTGGGAGAGTGGAAAACATGTAGGCCCCTAAATATAAGATACATCCAGAATTTATCATAGATCAATTTAAATTAATCATTACAAAATATAAAATTTAACCAACCTGTATTGACGTTGTTCATTTTCATTGCCTTGTAATTCTGACGCCATCTTGTCGAGTTTAACACACTCCTCCTTGCCAACAAGTGTTGATCGACCCAACTATCCCCTGAAGCAACACTATCAAATTCTTGATTCCACATTCGCGTCGTATTTTGATGAACACTGATTAAGTCAGCAATTAATTTTCGTTGCAAGTACTATTTTGTTTTAAACAGTTATTTTTCTCAATAATTCTGGAACATCCTTAAACTATAAATGTTTTTTTCTTATGCCACTTATTGGCAGTTCCCATGTTGATCACTAACAACTACTCAAAACTCATCGGCTTATGTCAGAACCTAAAGAAGAATACGACATATTCAATCATTTTGGATATTCAGAAAATAAAATATTTTATTGCTACTTTAACCGATATTATTTTTAAATTATGGCTGAACGGAATTTGAAGGCGTGATCCTGAGGCTTTGATACAGGAGTTGTTAGAGAAACTAAAAAGTGTAATTTGCAAGAAAATAAATGAGTAAAGGTGCATTAAATAACGCAGCTATTATTAATAATATTAACAGGTTGTGGTTTAACGATTCCCATGGCTGACTAGCTTATCAGGGATCAGGATCTGAAAAAGATATGCTCATCTTCATGAGAACAAATGAATAGCTACTTGATATGAGAAATATCTAAATTCCGATTAAGAAAATTAATTATAATGGAGTATCACGCTAATCACACGATTTTCTTACGGTCTTCTGGCAGTTATTGGCAGCACATACTTCAGTCGACTTTGGCTCTTCGATGTTGTGCCATGGTTTTATTATTTGTATGCATGCGCTGCATATAAGTAAATTATACTATAATTAATATTTCGATGTTCAAGCCAATTTTAATTTTAAAATTGTTATTCGGGAGATCTCGGTTCAAATCTCGCTGCCGAACAACCTGAAGCTACTTCTGATTTTTCTCAGCCGTTAATAAAAATGCTGAGTTGAAATCCATTTCATCATATTCGCCATTTCATTGTAGGCTACCTTTAAAACTTGAAGGGTGGACGCGATATGAGACGCATTTGGGACTACTCAGTCAGAGAGGCCCGCTGGGAGTTTTCCAGATCGCCTATAATACATCAATGTCTAGGAGGATCGGCCTCTCGAGATTTCGATTCGAGAGTGATCAAAACTGGGCTTCCAGATAGTTTCGATCCTCGCATATAAAAGGATTTGACTCGGTTGACATTCAGCTTCGGCCAGGAAGCCATAAAGTGAAAGTGATCTGAAGAACAACAAGAAGAAAGTGTTAAAAGTGTTAGCTTCTGTGAGTGTGAATAAATGTACTATAAGATAAATTGTGTTTGTGAGAGACTCTCAGAGCAGTATAATAACACGTACTTGTACAGTGAATAATTCTTAAACGAATAAATAAGATTTTATAATTTTGTGTCAACTAATGTGAAGTTAAATTAAGGAAATTCGATGTGTCCCCAACGCCACCGCGACTAATGACAATATTTAAGCGTACATAAATAAAAATAAAATAAAATTGATTAGATGACTGGAATTTACTATGAGTATAACTCAAAAAATAAAAATCCCTTTTCAAACGAATGAAATTCTCTTAAATAAGGGAAAAAATTATTCATAATAACAAAGATAAAAATAAACTAAGCACAAATGCAAAATAGTAAGAAATATAATTGGAAATTAAAGGGAATGTCTGTTCCTTTCTAAACAACGTAATTGCATCTCTAAAAGGCATCCCCCCCCCAAAATGGTCTTAAATTAAATTTGTTTTTAAAGATATTAAAATTGTACAATTATTATTACTATTATTATTATTAAATATGAATTTCTTCTTCTTCTTCGCGGTTTAGGCTTATTTACTAGCCTGTTCCGGCTCCAAATTGCTGCTCTTTCCATCTTTTTCTTGGTCTTCCCTAAGCTTCTTCTTCCTCGTGGTGAATAGTTGTATGCTGCTTTTGGTATTCTATTCTCAGTCATCCTTGCCAAGTGTTCTTTCCAGTTTGTTCTGTATTTCTCTATTGTTGAGTTTAATTCCTCTATTTTTAGTTGTCTTATTTCTGTGTTATGTTTTTTGTCTGTTCTTTGATAGACTGCTATTGGTAATATGAATTTACAAATGTAATTAGCGTATCAATTCAAATCTGGGCGTAAAAGGACTAAAGAATTTTGCGCAGAGGCCTCTTTCTTGAGGTTCGAATTATTTTCGAGCCAAAATCTACGACTCAATGCCTACGGTTTTACTTCTCTTTCGAAAGAACCCAGACTAAAAATTCTTACGCCCTTAAAAATACATCGATCCCGGCTGTGTTTGAACCCACGAACCTATAGAAACAGAGGAAAACATAGTAATACTGGTCCATCAGGTCCGACATATTATTAATATGAAATTATATTCAACACTGTGGGCAAGTTATTTAAAAAAACTGGTTCACGTAGGTCTGGGTAAGAAAATCAATAACAAGTGTACTATATTGTGTTCTAAGCTCAGCTTTTGTTTCTATATCTTAAAACAGCAGAAACATTTAACTGTCAACTATACTGTTATAACAATTTTAGTCCATAGGCCTATACTATTGAAGATTTAAAATCATCTACACCGAACGGTATGTAGTGTAAATATCTCTTCAGTCTCTTTGTATTCTATATGAGAGGTCTATTTGTCTCACTCTATTAACACTTTTAGTCTTGTCCAATGTCACCAAGTTGTCTTTTATGGCATTTCTGGCTTTCTCCCCTAGCATTTGCGGAATTGTAATCCATTTCTAAAATTGGAGGAAATTGAGGAGAAGGAATTAAAGTGGTTAGGACATGTTTTAAGAATGGAAGATGAGCGATGGCCGAAGCAACTATATGAATGGCATCCGAACAGAAAGAAGAAAAGAAGGGAGACCAAAGTTAACATGGAAGGAAAACATGAAGACAGTAATGCAAGCTAGAGGGCTAAGCATCGAAGATGCCCAAGACCGTAGGCTTTGGAGGTTTGGCACGGGAAGACGGCAGCAGCTGTAAAAACCCGAAGATAGATAGATAGATATAGATAAATAGAATATTGGAGGATCTGGAAGGCGAAGTTATGATACTCCGATGATATGAAGGGTGATAAATGACAATGAAGCGCCAGGAGAGTCATTAATCTAAATCCCAGATCATGGACAACCACAGAAATAATTCCCTTTAAGTCTGATCGGGAATAGAACCCGGGACCTCATGACTGTAGTCAGAAACACTGACCACTAGCCCATGAGACTGTTAAGATCATGTGATTAGTTTTATAAAGTTGTTACATAATTGGGATTCATGGCCATATTTTTACTTTATATCTAACTCTTCAGGTTAGGGGCACCACTGTATAAATAGTAAAGATTAATATGGACCTATTGTAATAATAATAAATATTTAATACCCATCAAGTTTATCCCTCATTTTTTTATATTTTGCGAGTTGACAACTCATGTCAAGAAACCGGAATTACAACACACCAAATCAATTTTGGGCTCACTTAAACACCCTCAAATTTGGAGCCGAAAAAAAAAATTACTTTCAAAATAATAATTATTATTATTATTACTATGTGCTAAAAATCCATTAAACACACATTTTTTAATGCCTCAGGTTGTCTTTTTTTGGACATTTCTGGTGTTCTCTCCTGGCATTGGCGTAATTGTAACCACTTCTGAGATTGGGGCGCCTGGAAGGCGCGGTTACGTTGCACCGATGATATGAGTGATGATAGTGGTGCGCCAGTAGAGTCCTTTATCCTAAGCTTAATCTAAGATGAATATGAATGATGATGATTGAGATGGTCATATGATGTTAGGGGACCGTTTAGGCCTTAAAGTTTCCTGACATTTGTCTTACAGATGAGGAAAAAACCCCGATAAAAACCTCACCCAGGAAACTGTCCCGAACCGGGGACAAGGCAGCACGCTACCTGGAGACCAGAGCGGTGGACTTAAACACAAAAACAAAATTTTATTTGTCATAATTCCACTACTGAGCTCAAGAGAATAACTGTGCCCAAGAGATTTTTAACATATTTCTCAACTGTATTTTTTATCATATAAAATGATTATAGGATTTAATTTTAAACCAGTTCACTTTCTTCAGAACCCATTCCAATCGGTTTCGACTTATTTTTTATTTTGCTAGTAATGACAACTTCAATATTAGTTTTAAAACATGCCTTAACCTCGTTATTCAATTCAATAAGCTAAAATTTACATCTGTAGGCCTATATAAAAATTGTAATCCGTGACAATTCTGAATAACTAACTAATTAATTGATTATAGTCATTGCCAAGACATCTGTTGTGATACACCAATCTTACTTTCAGTTTCCCTAACCGTGATTCACCATTTCTCACATTAAGCAGATACTCTCAGTTTACTACGTATAAGAGGCTGATTGGACTGTTATTGGGACTATATATATGAATAGAAAATTAAAAGCCTGAGCCGGGATTTGAACTCGAGACCTCTTACTAAATACGTTAGCGCGCTACCAACTGCGCTACTCAAGCATCCTAGCACAATCATTTATTTTTCTTCCTTATATATAAATATCTATTCATTAAAGGGAGCGGGACAACGGTCGCACTGCCATTTCGTGGCTTCTATAACAAGTAAGCATTTTAAAGAGGATATTTACTTTATAGCAGTGACGCTTTATATATACTGTATTTCCGCGTCATGGATTCAAGGTCGGCCTCTGGTCAATGATTCCGACGTTTCGGCCAATGTCATGTGGGATCTTGCCGAAACGTCGCAATCAGTGACCAGAGGCCGATCTTGAATGTATGATGCGGAAAACCCACAAAAACCTTCTTACTCATACTTATATCCGTGAAAAATCGACAACATAACATATACACACACACACATAGAGAGAGAGAGACAGACGGACAGACAGACAGAGAGCTGCCTATGACATTCTCTATAGCACTCGGAGGCAAGTGAGCCTGTTATCAGAGCTTGTCGTTTCCGGTAAACAGGCCCGCTGAAGTGGCACGTTAAAGCCCATCTTTCTTTCTCTCTATCTGTCCCTTGTCTTTTGTAGTCAGGGTTAGTAAACATTACGAATTCTGCAATTTTAACATCCACTCCAGCGGACTTCATTCACCAGGACCAAGTTCTGACGCCTGGCCCACTTGTCGCCTAGTGTCGTAGAAAATGGCATAGATAGCTCTGTATGTTAGTATGTGTGTGAATGAATACATATATTAAATTACCGACACAAAATATAAATTAGGCCAAATCAAAAGTCGCCATCCAAACCCATAATACGGATGCAACGAATCTTGCATATAATGAACATCATGGGTATGTTCAGCTTCAAAGAAAAATATTACTGGAATTAACAAACAGATTTTACAATAATTAACGTTAATTAGTTAGAGAGACGTATTAACCAGTGGGCTGATTATGTTTATAAGCTCTATTTAACTTGTATCATTCTCGCTTATCGTTCATATTGTTCAACGGATTGCAAAGTTGCAGGAATTTGTTTAAAAAATTATTACAGCAGTTTTTTGATAAGTTGAGAACAATAAGCAATTGTTCAATACTGTATTCTACTCGTATTATTATTAAAGTACAAAGTTCTCTTTGATTTCCGCTACACATTAATTCAGATCCTTTGCTATATAAACTGATACCATAATAATTTCAAATACAAAGTTAACCGAGGCACCCATTACGTTTCATTTCATCGAATCAGTAACTTGTAATTATAATCTCGTGAATAGCTCATTTTAATAAGTTACAGGCAAGCGAAGAGAGAATTTATTAGGTTACGAGAATTGAAAGCGAGGTTTTACGGCTTCGGTCGGAATTTCGAAATGAATTCATAAAACACTTTCAATTTTTGAAACGTACACAATTTTATGCCATGCTATGAATAATTTCAGTAGTTTTAATATAATTTATATTAACACACGCCCTACCTTATTCAACAATGACACAAAAGTAACTCTTAGAATATTTTCAGAATGAACTGGCTCATGCAGGCCTAATCTGAATGAAATGAATATCCATCCATAGTAATTCTGCCCAAAGGCAGGTCTTTCACTGCAATCATAGCATTTCCATGCTATGCTTTGCAGCTTTACTAGGGAATTGTAAATGTGGTAGCTTCTCGTTGCTTTCCACACCAGTGAAGAATGATGATGATGATGATGATGATGATGACGATAAGGATGATGATGATGGTCATATGATTTCGGGGACCGTTTGGGCCTTACAGTTTTCCTAATATTTGTCTTACAGGTGAGGAAAAACCCCGATAAAAACCTCACCCAGAAAAACTATCCCGACCGGAGATCGAACTCGGGCCCGCTGCGTGTCAAGGCAGCACGCTACCTCGAGACCACAGTGGTGGACGAAATGAATATAACTATCAACAAAAATATATATATATATATATATATATATATATATATGTGTGTGTGTACAAATAAACTATCCTACCAATATAAATACTTAATTCATTGGCACTATGGACTAGGAGGTTCGTGGTCGCGCGGACATACGCTCTCCATCCTTCCTTATTCGGAGCTAATATTTTCCAATCATTCCCTGTATAATTCACTTCTTTCAAATTGTGATTAATGTTATTCTCCCACCTCATTCTTGACCTACCTAGCGGAACGTTTCCTCTAGTTATCCTACAAGAAGATTCCATGTCCCTCTCCCCAATTTCCATTCGAGCTCACCCATTGCCGACGACATCATTAAACAAAATAATTATAAATATTAACAGATTTATACAAATACAAATTAAGTTAAAATGAATTAATGAAATAAGAAAACAAAAAGGAAGGACAATCACTGTGGTTCTCGGAATAATGTAATAGCGTAAACGGGTTTCAATCCTCGGTCGGGATAAGTTTCAGGGTGAGGTTTATCTCGTGATTTTTTCTCACCTGCAAGACAAATGTTGGAAAACTTTAATGTCCAAATAGTTTCAACATCATATGACCATCATAATCACCTCATATTCGCCTTATTTAAAATGATAATACACGTGAACGGTGTCTTAAATGTGCGTGTTATGTCGGAGGTGGCCTTGGTATTGAGTTCATCATTCATCAAGAGAAGCCTCCGTGTTCTTGAGTAGTCAAAAACATGTGCAAGTATGACAGGTCGTGTTCGCGTTACTGTAAGACCCGGCAGGTGTGGAGCACGTAAAAATAGTCTACATTCAAAGGGAGATGTTAAACGAAGAGGGAGAGAGAATAATCCACCAATAAACCTGCTGAGAGAACAATTGAAGGACTTAAGGTAATAAAATGATAAGCCACATATTGTTTATTTCTGAGATATAAGGATTTTATGTTTCAAAAAATTATAAATACTAATTGGGCAGTATTGTTGTTAATACATTGTGTCTCATCATTGGCGCACTTACAATGATTTTATAGATATTTCAATACATTTATTTGTTATCATAAGTAATGCCACGAGTGAATTTATCTAGAGAATTTGGAAATCAAGAGTGGAATTTGTTAGGATTATTTAACGAATAAAATTAAGCGGCTTACTCACAAATCATTATTTAACTATAGTTATTTTAAAATATTTATATATTTAATGTAAACGGCGATGTTTGAAAACAAATGAGAAACGATAGGTACGCTTCATCTGCTTCTCTTGTTTATCACTGCAAGCAGATCATACTATTTATTGCCAAAGGAACGCAATATTATAAGAATGCTCTCTAGTGGAGAAAAAATGAAACACATCAAACTATATATTAATTCATTTCTGATGTCGTATGATGTAAATATGACAATTATATTTTTCTGGATTATTACCTGGGAAAAAATATATTTAAGAAAGTGCAAACAGAGGTTTCTTTTTTTGGTGGTATAATAAATTGCTACAAATGTTTTTATATGAACTCCTGCAAGCGCTATATGTTGACATATATGCACTATATATACAATCTGGTAGCCGTATTTCTTACAGGTTCAGTCACTGCAAAATAATGGTCAGACCTGTTCAGAATATTAAAAAGCAGGGGCTTTCTTTAATATGGTAAATTTAACACTGATAAATATTTCGTGAAACACGACTCTCATTGGTTGTAAAACAGAAATCATTGAAACGTGATTGGTCATTGGCTCCCATTTGGGGCATGAGTTAAATAGTCATTGTAATACATTAAATTTCTTAACAGACAGTGGCTTATCATGTTACTGTCCTAACTAACTAATTAACTCATTGGCACTATCGAACCCGTAGGTTCAAGGCCGTGCAGGCATAATCTCTCCATATATTCCTATCCTGAGCCAATGTTTTCCAATCATCCCCTGTATAATCCACTTCCCTCAAATCATAGTTAATGTTATTCTCCCACCTCATTCTTGGTCTACCAACAGGGCGTTTTCCCTCTGTTTTTCCTACAAGAAGCTTCCATGCACGTCTTCCATTCCCCATT
The DNA here is from genome assembly GCA_030220185.1 of Diploptera punctata. NCBI lineage: Eukaryota > Metazoa > Arthropoda > Insecta > Blattodea > Blaberidae > Diploptera > Diploptera punctata. The sequence continues at coordinate 487,637 of JASPKZ010007373.1, read as the reverse complement.
CGTGCCACATGTCCTGCCCATCGAAGTCAACGAGACTTAACTGTTCTCATTATATCTGGCTTCCTATAAAGACCATGTAATTCACTGTTATGCAGTCTTCTCCATTCACCTGTCTGTTCATCTCTCTTTGTTACTGCCCTAAGCTCTTCAATTATAAAAAAGAATTCTGGCACATTCAATTTAACGAATGTGAAGATCTTTGAAGTTAGATTAAACTCTCTACTTCTTCGGCTTTCCCCCACTTATAGGTTTGCCGTCTTCAGTTTCCATTTATCTCTATCATTCCAATCTCCTTCTTCCAAATTCCTATCATCCATTATAGTTCTGACGTAGGTTTTCCATTTCCATCTTGGTCTGCCACGTTTATTTCTTCCAGGGGGTGACCACTGGTATATATTTTTTGGTCATCTTTCATTTTCCATTCTTTGTACATGGCCATATCATTTAAGCGTTTGATTTTCAATTCTCTTAACAACAGATGTGGTGACATTCATTTCACTCCAAAGGAATTCATTTCTTATTTTATACTGTCTTGTTTTTTGGAGGCTTCTTCTAAAATAATCATATTCAACTGTTCTAATTTTATTCTTTTGTAATTCCGTCAAAGACCAAGTTTCACTTCTATATGATAACATATTCTGTATTATGCTCTTATAAATTTTCATTTTAGTTTCCTTTAGATTAAACTGAAATCACAAAAATCCTGTCAAATTTATAAGAAATCTGGAATAATAGTTTGACAAAATATGACAGTTTCACGTTCTACATACATGGCGTAAGATAGATTAGAAAATCACAACGCGTGACTAATTGTAGAATTATACAATAGTATATCATAGCGGTTAATTTGAATGAAAACATGCAACCGTCTTTAAAGGAGAGGCCTTAACTTATGATTATATAACAACATAACAAAAACATCTACATCTTCATCGCCAATAGAGTTTGCTCAGGCAAATGAGAAAACCAAGAAAAATCTCTATCAGATGGATTCGGAACCGATTTTAAACCCGGGTCCACCCGAATAAGAATCTCGAAGTCTGAAACACTAACGCCAACTCGTTGGATAGTAGCAGATTTATGATTTTTGTCCGTCGCCGTGGCGTAGTCGGTAGAGTCTCTACCTTCCACTCCGGCGACCCGGGTTCGATTCCCGGCGGGGTAGGGGATTTTAAATCTCCCCCATGGGCCTGGGTGTGTGTCCTGTCCTTGTGTCTATATGTGAGAATAAAAGAAAGTTAACAAATAGGTAAAACAATAAGGTAAAACAACAAGAAAAAACAGTGTAAATGAAAAAGAGAAAAAAGTCCTATTTAAAAAAATGATCACTCCGCCCCTATACCTCTTCCGAGCTAAGTTCCAGTTGTAAAGTAAACAAACCAGATGTATGATTGCATATTCACTGGTCGAGTAACTGTTTTACCTTTATGGCTCGGTTTCACCAAGAGAGGTAACTAAGTTTAAGCTATGCATTATACACGGGGAAAACTGGCGTAATACAGTTACCTCTGTTGGTGAAACCGACCCTCAGTGTGTAAGAAAATGTAGTCGTTAACACTCGAATAAATAAGATAAAAATAACTATCTAGCAGATGTCCCCAAGTTATATGAGAGAATCTTAAAACATATAATTACAATTTTAATAGATTAAATAAATAAGAATTATCCCCAAGTTATATGAGAGAATCTTAAAACATATAAATACAATTTTAATAGATTAAATAAATAAGAATTAATACCTTATACAAGTTTCTTTACTGTACAACTGGAACTTAGCTCCGATATAGTACACTTCTACTTTGACCACATTTTCCCGAAACCGGAAAAAATATGCTAACTAGTATACCTCTCCCTTGGCCACATTCTACTCGAAACCGGAGAAAATATGCCCATCTAGTAAGAATGCCCATTTTATGATGATCTTATAGAAGATTTCCGGGTTGTTGGCCGTGGTCTTGAGGCTTGTAGTTCCCCGACGTTTCGCCAGAGACTGCGTCCGGCATCCTCAAGGGTTGTCTCAAGACAACCCTTGAGGATACCGGACGCAGTCTTTGGCGAAACGTCGGGGAATTACAAGCCTCAAGACCACGGCCAACAGCCCGGAAATCTTCTACAAGATCATCATAGTAAAGCCTAAGTCAATGCCCATTTTGTTTTCCAACTCAAAGGGTGGATTTCTCAACCGAAGTCTAAACTACGACCACGGTTTTCCAATTTTTTATTGTTTCCATAACACCTATAAAAATGACTGAAAATTCACAAAAATTGTTATGAAACCATAGACATGATTCAGACATTTATTTTTGTAATTAACAGCCGTAGATTTTAAGTTTTTATAGGTGTTATGGAAACAACAAAAAATTGGAAAACCACGGTCGAGGTTTAGACTTCGGTTGAGAAATCCATCCAAAGGGTAGAAAATCGCGAAATATACTTTATAAATTGAGGAGATGTTTAGAATTTAATCCCTGCTTTAAAAATTGTCCACGCCATTTCTACTAGACCTAAAATTGGAAATATTTATATTTATGTTAAATCACGAGAGATATGGGCCCATTAGTCAGCAGGCCGACATGTTTTTAGGGGCGCATGACAGCTTTCTACTACCTTCTAGTTATGTTATAAATTTAACGACGTTCTTTAAGAACTCAGATCATTAGCGTTCTAATTCAAATCTGTGCATCAAAGGGCAGAAAATATTTCTTCTTCCAGGCCTCAGCTTCTTTTATGTGCCGTAAACTACGACACAGGACCCACGGCTTTGCTTCCATTCCGAAGGAAGACATGTTCAGTTTTTTTTTACTTACATAATATTTGATACAGGTTTTCCACTTTACAGCAGTTCGCCCTTAATTCCTGCATTTCATAGATTCATATCTTCCCATTGTCCTTCACGACATCATATATTCCCTCATACCATGTTCTTCTGCTTCTCCCCTTCTTCCTTCTGCCTGGTACCATCTAATCTAACACCCGTTTAGGCCACTTCTTCCGACATCCGTTGTACATGTACATATCACTGTAAAGCTCTCTTTGTTATCCTATCGATAACAGTCTCTTGTGCATCCATTTATTGTCTAATATATCAGTTTTTTTCCTACCTGAAATATCCATCAAACCTAACCGAGTTTTAACTCACAAATCTCGGAATTGCTATTCCACCAGGATAGAGTTTTTTAGTCACAAGTTTATTAAATTTTTTTTTATTGGGAAAACTCTTCAGGAAAAAACATAAGGAAGAATTCGACATAGCGGATGGATCATCATCATCATCAACAACAAGGATTAAGCCCAATGACATGTTCCGATCTCATTATAGGTCGAATTGGCCCTTCCATCTCTTCAATGGTCTTCCCAACATTCTTCTCCCTTTTGGTTTATAATTATACATTCTTCTTGGTATGCGCTGTTCATTCATTCGTAATACGTGCTGAAGGTAAGAATTTTGATAGTATTTTATTATTTCAGAGAGATTAAATATGTTAAGTTCTGTTCTTATATCTTCGTTTTTCTTTTTATCGGTCCTTTGGTATTCTGCTATTGCTCTCAGCATCTTCATTTCTGCAGCCTCCATTTGTTTACTATCTGCCTTTGTTAATGTCCAGGTTTCACATCCATAAATAAGAGATGGAACTGCCAATACATTGTAAAAATTTTAAAGTAGTTTCTTTTCTAGGATGGATCTTAAGAAGTGAATATAAGAGATAGATTTAGTTGTCTGAGGATAGGGACCAATGAATGCGACATTGAACATGAGGGTTATATAAGCTACAGAGTAGTCCAGTAGTTAATTTATTTGTTCTCTTCTCATACAACTTCCTATTATAACTAACAAGTTCTGAATTCCTAAGTCCCGACTTACAATAAGCTAATAAATAACCGTTATTACAAGAACTGAAGATCTGTATAATTACCACCTTTAAAATTTTCATACTTACAAGAATTTTAAGTCGAATAATATACCGTTTTTTAAGTGACGAACCATACAAGAAGGGGAGAAAAATTCTTCAGTAAGTTAAAATTTTACATCATGAAGCACGATAGAGGCCGAAGATGAACGACCCTAAATACCCTCTGACGATCAATAGTTCTCTACAAAAAGCACTAACACACTGTACGAGTAGAATCAATGTAGAATAAATAACCCGCAATGCAGGCGACCTATTTATTAAAATTGCAAACAAAATTATGTTCAGTGTACTGAAGAAACGCGTGGATGCCTAACATGTTCTCATATTTAAGAAAGGTGAAAAGATTAGGAATATTTCAGAAAACTATACGTATTTTTTTTTACAAAAGAGAGACGAACAATCCTACAATAGAGATGAATTAAGAAAACTACACAAGAGTGATCTCCATGATGTTTATAGGAAATCAAAAGTAATAAGAACAATTAAGTCACGTAGACTGCGATGTCCTAACAATCCATGCTCCTAGGAACATGTCCCTGTGTTTCAACCTTTGGCATGGATTCCCTGAAGGGGTTCCCGTCCGGAGAATCGAATGAGGGACTATTTTACCTCCGGAATTTTTAGTGTTTACCCCATTGGAACCCATGTCCGTGTATTTTTAAGGTGAAAGATCGTCACTCTTTCGACCAAGGTACTTTTTTCGTATGGCTTATCGCCTCCGACCTGTCCGTCATGGGTAACCCTGGGGGAATGAAAAAGGTGCATGGTAGCTCCTTATAGAAAAACCAGAGGGAAAACTCCCTGTTGGTAGATAAATAATGAGGTGGGAGAATAATATCCATGATTTGATGGAAGTAGATTATACAGGGGATGACTGGAAAACATTAACTCATGATAGGGATGTATGGAGAGTTTATGTCCGCACGGCTACGGACCTATGGGTTCGATAGTCAATGGGTTAGTTAGACTGCAATGAGAAAGACATATGGAACGAATGGGGGAATGAAAGAGGGATATGAAAACAGCTTAACAAAAATCAGAAGGAAAGACCCAATAATTAGGCCAAAAATGAAATGGGAAAAATAACATTAACGGTGATTTGAGGGTGGATTTAACAGGAAATGAATATAAAATATATCAGAATAAGAAGTACGGAGAGCTTATGTCCGCGCAGCCATGAACCTCTGGGTCCGACAGTGCCAATGACTTATTCATACTGATTAAAC